>QFDX01000686.1:0-20540 GCA_003315875.1 Lactifluus piperatus | reverse complement strand
CCTACTCCACCACATCTCTATAAACTCCTTCCGCGATCTCCTCTTCTATACTCCACAAGTCGCTCGGCTCATCTGTCACATAGAGCTGTCCAGACCATCCAAACTGTACTTGTGTTTCGATCCAAGTCGAGAAGTCGAACTCTCCTACTCAGATGACAAGGCCTCTCTCAAGTGGACAATCCTATGCAATGGTTTAGGTTTCCAGGTCCATGCCCTAGCGCAGCTATGCACACAGATTTTTCCTCTCTGCTCCAGCGTGGATATTCATCATATTCTCGACATCGACTACGACATTTGGCCGGACCACACACCTCAGTTAGACATTCTGCCACACGAGATGGATTGCGCGCGATGGCTCGAGCTCTTCTACTCATTTACCTCTGTGCAGAGCCTGGAAATACATGACAAGCTGGAGCCGCACATCGCAGCTGCATTGCAAGGGCTTACCGGAGAATCCGCAGCAGCAGTTTTCCCTGCACTGGAAAAGCTTTCCGTCAACAAATTCACGACAGATATAGCTATACAACAAGGCATACAGTCATTCGCCACTGCACGTCAGCACTCTCATCACCCTATAGTTGTCAATCGCAATGAATTTCGATAGAGGTCAATGTGAGGCCCAGCGCAGTGCCTGCCCTTTGATTCACTCACCTTTACTTCCTCCACTGGTTTACTCTCCTCTTTTCACCTTCCGTCTTGCTCTCATTATCTTCGGTTGTTGGCAACGATCCTCGACAGCTGCTGCGCCACCGGGCTGTGCTCCTGTCCTGTCTTGTACTCTGTTCGTGTCACATTTACTTTCCCTCAAAGCTCCGACATCCTTCTAGCCCCTTGTCTCTCGATTTCCCTAGTGGTCTTGTCTCAAAATGTTTACTACTACATCTCGTACCACGCTTCGCCTCACTTCACAACCCATTCCCCATTCCTCATTCCGTTTCTCTTTTCGAGGGGATGTAACAGCATCCCGTGATGGCCCAATAGGAATATGCGTTATCTCTATTTGTACACTACGTTTTCGTTATGGCCTCATATCCGCTGAGTTCATCACATTACCATCTGCACTGTATGCTTCTGGTTAAGCTTCTGGTTATTTATCATGCTTCATCCACGGTCCCTTTGACTGTACGCAGTCCAATTTGAGCCATATCTCATTAAGCACCTTTTTTCCATCAGCAGCTCCAGCTTGTCGTGTATTTCCAGACTCTGCACAGAGGTAAATGAGTAGAAGAGCTCGAACCATCGCGCGCAATCCATGTCCGAATCGTGTGGCAGAATGTCTAGCTCAGGTGCGTGGTCCGGCCAAATGTCGTAGTCGATGTCGAGAATGTCCAGTATGTAAATCACTCATACAAATGACAAGGCTGGAAGGAGGATCAGTCATAGCATTGTTTTTCCACTTGACGCGTCAGGGCGATCTGGCTCGTTGTAATAAGTTGTCAACTTTTACAATATGTCATCGGGGAATGTCGCGTGGCAACTTGGTACTGAGATTAGGGATTATCGATTAGCGCCTTTGCGCCGCCCTGAAAATCACGAAGTGGCACGTGGGAGGCACGGCAACCCGTGAGACGACATCCCAACTCCGCTTTCTTTGTCCTTCGCGTGGCGTGCTGGACTGACATTGGCAGATTCGGATTCCGTACAATTCCTTTACCATCCCACTAAATCTCTCTTTTCTTGCCGCCTCTAGAAGTGGTATTGTGGTGACTGGGGGGGGCGGTCATTGTGCCATGTGGGATTATTATTTATTCGTTTTCATCGTCGTTGTTGTGCCAAGGGAGGATCCCGTTCAGCCATGCGTTCAAAAGCCTAGATGGCAAGAAAGCGCCGCGGCGGCGTGGAACTGAAGAGCAAGGATGCTCATGGCCACAGTTATTTATATTTATGGTTCACGTTTGGTGATCGGGATGCCCGAGCTGCGTAGAGAGCTGAGCGCGCAGCTCTGAGCGCACGTTGATTCGCTGTAGGTGCACGCAGCGGACAAAGGCGGGCCACTGCTCCGGCGCGGTAGCGGAGGCTGCCGGTCGCCACCCTCCTTATGCTCATTGTGCTAGTATAACACCGAGTCTCCGCTCTTGTGCTAATGGGAGGCGCAGCTACACCCGGTTTGCGAGCAGGGACACGCGGCGATACAGTATCAGATCTGGGGCATGGTGCACACCCCTAGGATGCTAATGGACAACAATACTTGAACATGTTGTCACTGATCGTGGTGCAATTTGATTACCGCAAAGCGGTTTGTCCGGCAAGCGAGGTGTGTCAAATCCGATTGAACAAAGAACGGCGCAAACACACCTCAACAGCGATTCTTAGCTCATTTGGGAAGAGGAGTCCCATCGCGACGATACAAGTACCGGACTGGAGATGGCAGATAAGCATACATTTTTATGCATCGAGGACATCATAGAGATACAAAGTGATATAAAGGACATGCTGCGACATAACTTAATTTTATCTGATTCAAATGAGTAGTATATAATCAAAGCGGGTCATCGCTCCACTGGCAGTCCCCCTCTTTAACCACTCTGGTCTAATCACTCAGTCTAAGTGGCCCGCTTCGGAACATATCTCGGTCCGCGCGTAATCTGAATTCGAATCCACCTCAGAGTGGCTCTCAGACTTGTCCTCCACTTCCATAACTGTCGACACCGAATGAGACGCTGCCCCGCGCTGATAAAAAGTTTCCATCTTACCTACCGCTGGTCCCGCCTCTTCCTCCTCCATCTCACGCTCTAAATCTGCCGCACGCTGGCGCAGCAGTCCTGCCTCTGAAGCCATCAACCTCTTGACTTGATAGATGCGGATCCTCTCCGCATCATCGAGGCGCTTTTGAGCGGCTCGTTGTCTGGCAGCCTCTAGCGCGTCCGAGGAGCCGACTGTCTTCGAAAGGAGCGTGTGATCGCCATCCACGCTCACGCCCGGAGGCGCGTTCCTGTCTGTCCGGCTAAAGAGCTGGACATTCTCTGTCCTCTGGTCGAGTCTCGGCTCGTCGAGGGTGGGGGTGGGTACAAGCCTCTGAGGTGTTGGAGCGTGTGTCACCGCACGCTCCAGATCGGAGGAAATGCCGGAAAATGATGATGATGACGACGACGACATAGCCTCCGAGTCGTCGTCCACATTGGATTCCAAGTCGCCCAGATCGCTTTCGAGTGCTAGAAGTGGTCTCGGACGTGGACGCGGTGTGCGTTCCACGTCTGCATCCTCCCTGAATATTATGTAGGTGCCTACTCCAGTTGCGCTAGGCTTGCCTATGACTTTCTCCGGCCCCCCATAAATGGCCACCATTTCGTCTACGCGTCTTTGGACCCTACTCTTGACGTTCTCGCGAAGGAAGTACTCGTGTGTACCGATGGTCATGTCGAGGAGAGCAAAAGGTTGAAAAGCAGGAAAGCGTGAGGACGAGAAAGCGAGAAGGTTTGTTCGAGAGGTGGATGGACTTGGCGCTAACGCTTGTCACAGATGCGTAGATTACAACGATTGGGGAAGACTCACCGTGCTGGCCCTTGACTTTATATACTCGCAACCAGTTCCATCTCCCTATTTTTTTGCGTTTGGCTGGCTTTCATATTGTGGACGTGGCGTACCCGGAGGGGTGTGGCTTTTGCTCTGACTAGGAGAATGACTGAATGTTCACCTTTGCCACAAGCCGGACAAGGAAGGTCCAGTGCAGTGCAGCTAGTCATGACCGCGGAGATCGTTAACGGTCTCGGTCTCTGCCCATAGCTCCAGCGAGTCCGTCCCCGCTCGCCACACAATAAATGACGATCTGTGCGGCACAGTGAGCAGGTGGGAAGGAAGGCTGGCGTTCGCTGATCTCCAGCCGAGAGTGACAATTTCTAGGCCCGTCTGTGAGATTGATACCTCTTTGTAAGCCAAGACGAATACATGTTCCCGTTCTCTTTCAGTTCGCGTGAACGCAGTTGTGGTGGTGGTAGCAGACCAATATTATGCGGTAACAAATTTTATTATCAAGCTTCCAGACATAAACATGAACTAAATATTCCACGAGATAAGTCTAAAGCCAAGAGGCGCGAGTCAAGTACAAAACAAATCTAAATAAAGATAATAATAGTACGGTCACTGCTTATTCATCGATATTCATCCGTTGACCCGGAGAGGGGCCTACAGCAGACATCTCCGTGTCCAGGCTCTGTGCCCGCCTCCGACCACGGTTCCTAGATGCCGCCGGAGTGCTCGTCTGGCAATTGAGTGGTAAAATATACGCAAAGTCGTTAAACTCTGACCGTGATCTGCCCGGAGCGACTTGGCCCCATACCGTGGCAGGGACTGTGTGTGCGAGGATCGAAATGGTCAGCAAAGTCGGCGACTATCTCCCAAGTCGTATGCACAGTGACTCACCAAAGTCTGGGGGCAGACCATAGTCAAGCTTTGGTATGTCCAGCGGACGCGAGTGTCTTCGATAGTGATAGTTCGAGCCAGGGCGATTCCGTGGCGGACCTAGCGAATCTTGCAAAGAACCATCTTCCTCATCACTAGTGGAAGGCTTGACGGATTGCGAAGCGGTGTCCATCGGTGTTTGCGGATCAACCTCCATCGGCGTGTATTCCCGGTGACCAGATGGGCGATCGTGACGTGACGGAGGATACTGGAAGCCGCGCGATTCAGGTACAGGGGCTGGGTCGGTGCCCAACAGGCGGGCGAGTGAGCCACGTCGAGGCGGCAGGCGGAAGGGTGGCAATCCGAACGGTCCTACTCGAGCAAAGATGTCCGCAATATTGGGAGCATGACCTGCACGACGCAGTGCCAAGAAAACGTTAGTTCGACATCACGGGCGGAAAGAGAGGCTTGCAACTTACGAGTAGATACTTGCATATTCTGCGATGCATCACGAGCATTGCCCGAGGCTGCGCAAGACAACCAGGGTCAGCAAAATTCCCCAGCTCAGAGGGTCTGTGAATTGACTTACGGTTGTCGTTAACGCCTGCAGGGGGCCAGCCTAGAGAAAATGGAGCGAGACCTGGGAATGGCGGGATGGCTCGCGGCAAGTTTGATGGTGAGTGGCGTGAATTGCTTAATGAGGGAAAAGACTGACGATTTGGTTGGTCGTCATCGGATACCGAAGGGCCTGATACGCAAGGATTAGCGACTAGGTAGCAATCTCTGAAAGAGCAGAAGGCACTTACAGCTGTCGGGAATCGGTGAACGCAATGGAGATGGTGAGTGAGGTGGTGATGGGGAATCGGCTAAAGGCGAAGATCAGCGAGAGGACACAATAACTGTGGATTGACTTACGCCTTTCAAGGGCCCCTTCTGCAAAGGCTCGAGGCAAGTCCAGCGGGGATACCGCTGGTTCTAGACGTGCAAGAATGATCAGCGATTGCCAAACAAACGGCGCATTCACATACCTTTGCCAAGAACCTCTTCAAGGCTGCAGTCCGACGGCACGTCAGGCGAACTCCCTGACAGTTGCCCTGCAAAGTAATTACTGTAAGTGGCTATTTCTGCGAGAAGGACATAAACTTACGTCGGCCCACATTCCACCCAAGGGAGCTGTCCAGCCCCACCTCCGATCGATCGTCGGATTCCAGGGGCCCTGACACAAACCAATCAGCATTTGACGAAAACCAGAAGACACTTCTGCATCAACTTACGTCTGTCAAGAGCCCCTGTATCCGATGGAGGCAGGCTCCCCTCCCCTCCTGGTTGATCGGCGCCGCCGAATAGCAGGGGTTCTGACAGTGATGATCAGCGATCGCTTCAGAAGGCAACTGTATCGACTTACGGCTGTCAACAACCCGTGCCAGGGAGCAACCAAGTGAAAATGGAGGGAGGGGAGGGAGGGGCGAGACGGGCGGGAAGGCTAGAGTTGGCCGCAGATCGGTGTGGGTGTCCGATAGCGGCAAGGGTCCTGCTACGCAAAGGTCAGTCATTGCCTTTGCGGACCAGAGTTACGAATAAACTTACGTCTATCCGGAACCTGCCGAGCAAAGTGGAGGATATAAAAGTGAGTATGTGTCGCTCTGAATCATCAGACTCGCTCACCTCAACTCTAGTCCCAGTTCCATCACCTTGTTGGGCATTTTCGTCAGCGCGAAACAGCGCTGATTCAATGGGTGGCCAGCCCATTGAATCAGCGCTATTCCCTGCTGATAAAAACGCAGAGGGATGGAGCGCCTTAGGAGACGCGAGGAGGTCTTCAAGTGACGAGAGAGACCGAGGATGACGTGTCAACGATGAATCTAAACAGTTTGATGAATCATTTAGCCAATCTGCGCCGGGGATATCAGGTGAAGGGTGTGGTGAGGCTAGGTAGAGGGAGCTGTTGCTAGATTGCGACGAGCATGGCGGCAATGATGAGTCGGGCAACCAAGATATCGTTGACGGAATTGTCATATATATAGAGCCGTGTACCGTTTCTTTAAGACCCCAAAAATATTAGTCAACGAGACCACAGAAACTGAGCAGCTCACAAACCTTTCTCTGCGTCCGCCGTCGTCGTTGAGCACAGCTTCAACCTCTCGACCACCGCTTCCAAACCCATGACACGCTCTCGTAGTGCTGCAGATAGGAACATGACTTGTGAACGCTTGAATTCAGTTGCATCCACCTCGACCTTCAACGACTCCACGTCTGCGCTGCGCAATCGCAGTAGTTCGACGGCCTCCACGAACTTCACCTGTCCAATGCGACGCGCATCTTGAACTTCCCGTAGCTGAGTCTGGTACATGTCCAGCTCATTCTGGACACCCCTAGCATGCTTCTCTGCCTCCCGTCGCGCTTCGACGGCCTCCACGAACTTCACACGACCCATGCGACGCGCCTCTTGAACTTCCCGTAGCTGAGCTTGGCACATGTCCAGCTCATACGCAACGCCCCTAGCATGCTTCTCGACCTCCTGTCGCGCCTCCTTCTCCTGATCGAGGTCCCGGCGCAGGTTAACCACCTCTTCCTGCGTCAACCGCAGTTGCTCTCGGCTCGCCGCCAGCTCCTCCTCCAGACACTTCCTCTCTCTCTCGCTCGTCTCCATCTCCTGACCACGCTCCAAGTCCAACTGGCACAACTGCCGGAGCACATCTTCCATCGCCGCACGCTGAGTCTTTGCAACGTCGGATACTTCCTTCAGCCATGTCGAGATCCGGCGTAGCTCTGGAGTCTGGGAAGATATAGATGAGCCAGAGTCTTCCCGGTGCCGCCTAGTGACATGTCGCCGTGACTTGGCCGAGAAGGGACCCGTCCCGCCCAGAGATAACAGCCGGCTAGCACTCAGTCGCGAGAGCACCTCATATAACGCGCGAAGTTGCCCTTGTGCGTCCTCGGCTTGACCACCGATGTGGCGTACATCAGCGTTTAGGCGTTCTTGCATCCTAGCTTGCTCCTCCAAAAGCTCCTTCGTCTCGCGGTCCCGTCGATCAACTTCCCGTTGCAGGTCGGCACCCAGACGCTCAATTTCGTCTTCTGCGTCCTCGAGCTTTGCCTGCGCCACTTGCAACTCCTTCGTGGTCGATTGTACGAGCCATTCCTGCTCCGATGCAAGCTGCGTCTGACGATCCCGCTGCTCCCGTGCATCGCGAGCTCCTTCCAAGGCACCACCAAGACTCGCGCGCAGCATCACGGCAGCCCTCTCCGCCTCTTCTCGGCGAGCTTCGGCAGTGACGACTAGATCTTCCTGCTTCTTTTTGGAAGCCTCGAGAGTGGCAACGAGCACTCTCAAGCTTCCACGCTCTTGTTCGGCTGCCAGTAGGTCCGCTTGAAGTTTCATCTCGCGGGTGCGTGTGTCCTCCAGCCGACGGCGCAACCGGTTCTGAGAATTGGCAAACTCTGCGTACTTCAGAGCCAGAGCGTCTCGGAGCTCGCGCTCAAGGCTATGGAGCTGATCTTCCAAAACGGAATAATCGACGGAGAGATCCGCTGTGATCGTCGAGGCAGATTCACTGTGGCGTTCATCGGGCTGAACCATGGGCCAGGCGAAATCGTTGGGCAAAACAGTGCTGCATGAAATCTGTTCGTAAATTCTGTCGAGTGTTTCGGGTGTGCGGGTGTACTGCTCCGTCAACAACCCGCAACGCTCCAGGATATTGGTAATCTAAACCAACACAAGTGAGATATCCGATTCTGCACGCTCTCAACAAACAGACGTACCACGTTCGGACGTTCTTCGCAGGAGACAATCTTGGACATGACCCAGACAAGCGTGAAGAAGATGGCAACCGCACGCTTGATATTTGGTCAATACAATGAACGGTGAGAATGATTAGCTGCGCACCGGTCCAGTCCACAAGAGTATGAAAGAGATGAATGTGATAAACGATCGGAAAGAAATGAGCCGAGAAGGCTCAGCGGGAGCAAGATTGGACGTCGGCTTGGACCTGAACGACTTGATAAAACCGATCGAGGTATGGGCAAAGGCAGATATGGTATTTGAAATGGTGGTGAAGATATACGCCAGTTCAGGAAGAACGCAGACGAATCCAGAGATAATGGCCAGCAAAATCAAAAGTGGCACGAGGTTGGGAAGGTTGCCGGATGTCACCATGACGAGCGAGGACTGATAGCTGGAAACGAGCGGAGGCATGACCGAAGGTAGGGGTTCAACAATGACGAGGTCGGTGATAGGATACGGCAGTCTGAGTTCGTCCGAGAGATCCAAATAGGCAGCGGGAGCATCCAAAAGTTGGACGGTAGGTGGAGGGGAGAGAGTAGGAACGAGATGAATGAAATGAAGATTCCTGAGGGCAAGGATTCCGCGTGTAAATCCCTGCAACATGTTTCCGAGGTACATAAACCCCGACGCGATAGAGAGGACAAGATGGAACATTGTGATGTTCGTGAATTGTGAAATGCTGAGAGTGCGGATACGATGAAGGAAGAGTACTGGGAGACCAGGCGAGGTATATATACGTCTGCAGCAAAGGAAACGTGACATTGGAACCCAAAAAACATCCCAATCATATCTCCGCCATGCATTTTGAATCCATAGAGCGAACGCATTCCTCAATGCCGGACCAAGAGTGGTAGCCACTAGTGAGAGGAGAAGACCAGGATTGGAGTGCTCGAGCAGTTAGCGCTGAGAGGATATCAGGGGTTGACGCCAGAGAGATGAGACAGGCGCCATGTGCGTCATAAATTCGCCGACCAGCTCTGAAGCACAGATACAACGAAACCCAGAGCATTCCAACGAGCATAAAAATAGCACGGATCCATCGCAAAGTCCGCCGCAGTTGCCATCGCCGTTTGCTCCGCGTAACGCGGCTGCTCGTATGCCAGCGAGTGATAAATACCGTACCGCGCAGACCTAAACACGTGACACGTGTCGGAATACAATAAGTACGATCACGTGGACATATACAGCTTTGGGCGGACAGTACCATACTAGGAAGTGCCGTTTCGATGGCAGAAGTACGCAAGTACAGATGACTTGACTTGAACAACTGAGAGAGAACTTTCTGTGTTCATCAAACGACTCATTATCGTACAGTACCGAAGGGAACAGCCACGTTACATAGGAACTTGGGCCTACTGTATCATACAGTACCAAACATCCACCTGGAGCGATGAACGGGTATCAGAAGTACGGAATTCCTATTTCTTTTGGCAAAAGGACTCAATGAATGAAAGAGACGAGGGACCACACGCGAAATGGGCGTCCATGAGGGCAGTAACAGATGCGTGACTAGGTGATTCCCAACCAGTGCCTTGCAAGCAATTAAAAGCTTCACCTGCGGGGGTTTCAAGCATCGCTCATCCACTCGACGATGGTAGTTGAATTAAAAGCTGTTTTCGGAAACCGTGGTCTGATTCAGGGTACCTAGCCTTGTTCCCGCAAAAAACCAGACCTTCTCAGCTTTGGCCGGATTTGTCTCCTCGCTTTGCCTCAGGCCCAAGCGATAGGATGTTAGACGCCCGTCACTTGATGATCACTGAGATGTCGTAGCCAATTTTGGTCCCCTAACAGGAGTGCATGTTGGCCGCATGGTGATTTTGCGATGCTCCTACTGGGTCTTCCTGGTAATAATACCGCACATAACAAGTGTGGGGTAGACAATGAGACTTCTCGCATGCAGGAACCTCAGGAGTTCCTACTGTATTGTTAGCACAGCGAAAAAGTGTCGTTAATAGGGTGGGGTGACCAGAGTAAATAGTGAATTTCAAGCAAGTGTTAGCGTAAATGTATTATAGTTACCCGTTCTTGCAACCGGGCTCATGGCGCCAGCGCGCTCGACTCGCCCGGTCGAGTCGACCACAACATACCAATCCTTCCTCCACAACATACACAACCAATTCCTCCCTTCAACTCCCCTCACACAACCCAATCCATCCGTCTTCCACTCACCTGCTATGAGCGGTACAGTGACAACAACGACTACCGCAACAGCTGTCCCACCACGAACTGCCAAACCGCCCCCCTCAGGCCCCGCACCTTTCCCGCAGTCCGGTTCAGGCGCGCGCCAGCTGCACACTGCCGTCACAAATGGCAAGTCAAGAAAGAAGACGGATCTGACGCCACTAGATCCTGCGGCGATGTACGAAAGCCTGAAAAACCGCATCGCAGCTCTTGAGGAGGAGGAGGAATTTGTGGAGGAAGAGGAGCGCCGCTATGGTGCGCACGTTTGCACGTTTCCCTCGTTGCGTGTCAATTGCGATCTTACGATGCATCGTTTGCGTATTGCAGCTGAGGAGGCACAGAAGCATGTCCGCGGTCTAGAGGAAAACGCGGTGCATGTGAAGTATATAGAGCTGGTGCGCGCGCACCGTTGCTCATCTGTGCCCCCCCACTGCGTTCTGAGTGCTCGTAGTTTGCAGAGTTCAAACGCATGGAGCGCGAGCACCAGAAGGAGAAGCAAAAGTTACTCAAGGATAAGGACGCTGGTGCGTCCGCGCATTCACTCGTTTCCTTTTCACACATTGACGCTCAACGTTAGCAAAAAGCCAACTTACGAAGGCCAACCAGACAAAGATCAAGATGGAGAACCTGGCACGGGAGTTACAAAAGGTGCGCCAAGCCTTGGGAGCGAAATTGTGACACCATCGGGCTGAACTTCCTGGAAAGGACAACAAGCGATTGAGGGTGAGTGAATCTTTCAAGGCGTGTTACCACGCGGGAGCCCAACTAGTCCCAGGAGGATGGGAAACGGCTCTCCCAATCCGTTGAAGAAGCGCAGGACGAGGTGCGCATGGAACTCTCCACCGAAACGCTACTTTCTTTCTCAACACGCATCTTCGCATAGATCGTACAAATGAAGAACGACATCTCGCGACGTGCGGAGAAGGCCAAATTACAGGACCTCAAGTTTCGCCATTCCCCCGACATCGTCGTCAAAGTTGTCTGTCGCTACCGTGCCGAGCTCTTCTTCAAGATCTCACGCAAGACCAAACTAACGAAGCTTTTTGCCGCCTGGACGGATCGCATGGAGACGAACGGCGCAGGCGGCGGCAAGAACACGGCGGCTACTGGTGAGCCGAGCGGCACCTCGAAATTGGTCAATGGCATCGTCGCGCCTGCTGTGGGAGCTAGCGCGAGTTCCGCTGGTTGTTCGGGCCCAAATTTTATTTTCACCCATAGTGGGCGTCGGGTTGATGCTGAGCAGACCCCAGAGGAGGCCGGTATGGAGGATGGTGATGAGATTTTGGCAGTCGAGCTCATGGATCTGACGGAGGGCCCAAGTACGGAAACTTTGGTGAGTGTGACGAAAGCGAAAGGCTTGTTATGTGCACTCATGAGGTTTTTTTGTAACAATACTTCTAGGATGAGTGCGAGCCACGCCGACAAAATCTCAGGAAGTTTTGGTCGGATGACCCAGCGGAGTAAGCGCCTGCTCTTTTTTTTTGACAGCCATTCCCATCCGTGGGCTCACATATTCTCAGAGCAACGCGAACGCTGGAGGACATGTTTGATGGCGTGTACGTGTTCGATTCATAGTCATCCGCAAGGCGTGCACATTGATAGCTGGAGCATACAGCGTGCGCGAACGCCTCAAGGATATCCTCCGACAGTACGAATTGCGGGAACGTCATTTCGAATGCGTGATTCGGTCCAAGGAGCTTGAAGTCTTGCTCTCTCGTGCGCGAACAGCAGAGCAAAAGCAGCTTGCAGAAAGTGAGAAGCTGAGGGCCGAGAAGCTCGAAGAAGAGGCGCGTTTTTATTCTCTAAATTTTCCTCTACGATCAATAACGAACTTTCCACTCTTTTTTTTTTTGGTTCTGATTTTTGCAGAACCAACAGGTTCAAAAGGAACTGGACGACGCGCAGAAGGGCCAGGCGATGTTAGTAGAGCGGGTGATTGCGTGTTGCAAAGAGGTATGCAGCTTTTCACTCGCTTTGTACCACGCGCCAATTAGCTCCGTCGTTGAGTCCGAGACCGAACATCTGCAGCCTAACGCGGATCGCACGCAGTGCTTATTCGCCTCTCTTCGAGAAGAGCTGGAGAGGAGGGGCAAAATTCCAAGGACGGAAGCTGGTGGGGTAGTGAACGTGGCTAGCTGACTATGACCAAATTCCCCCCCACCAAGTAGCAATGTATTCTAGACCACACGGACGCACACAACTTTCCCCCCTCCCCCGCCGTCCATTTGTTTGGGGGGGTGGGGGAACTCAAATTCACAGTGAACTCAAAAGAAAAAAAAACAGGCGCGAATTACAATCGCGTAGCGTGCTTTGGTTGTCCGATTGTGTACAAGGTTTGTCATTTGCATTTTTCGCTTAGCTAAGCCAAGAGTCCGCTTCCGCCACGCCCATGGGGTCCTCATTCCTTCGCTTCTTCGCTTCTTCCCCATCTTGGCTCAGGCTGCCAGAACATCCAGTTCTTCCAGCGCGCTGACAACGCCGGAGCGCGTGAACGTCTTTCCTTTGATTGGTGCCAGGCCCTCGCCAGCGTACGTCACGAGGGGCGAAAGCTCGATCTCGACGCCCTCTTGGACCTTCGCGCCGGCCGCCTCGAGGAAACGGCGATGCTGCGCGAGCAGATCGCGCCTACTTGTCTCGGGATCATCAGCGCCCGTACCAGGCGCGTTCTTCAACGGCGAGAACTCGTCCGCGCGGGCGATTTCAAGCACTGCAAAGCGCGCGGTATACGGAAATACGTCAAAGACGAACATCTCGAGTTTCATGCCGTTCGACTTTGTCGGCTTGATAGGGGTACCGTCTGGTAGGGATACGTGCGGGATCTTCTTGCGCGCGATGTGGAAGGCGAGGTCGTCCTCGAAGGTCTCTACGTTACGCAAGAACGTAGTCGTGTAAAAGTGGTTCGCGATGTTACCCGCGCGGAAGAGCAGTTCGCCCGTCGTCGCATCGCGCGCCTCTGCCTGCGCGGCTGAGATCTCAGAGTATTCTACCACGCTGAACTTGGTATCGCGGCGCGCAACGACGCCGACGGATTCGGTTGGGTATGCTTTGGGGACAACTTTGGCGGCGCAGTCGGCTTGCTTGCCGATGCTGTAACCGATAAAGACCGGGTCGGCCACGCGGACGAGGCAGTTGTCGACGCAATAGGCGTGCACGTAGAGGACCTTGCGTGATTCGAGATCGCTGAGGACCGACCTTGTCTTGTCAGTCGATGACAGAGGGGTGCGCAGGGCGGCGTAAAGGCCACCATTACCGTCCGGCGCGACGGCAACCCTGGATTTTGTCTCTAGCAAGACTTTTCCATCCATCGTGAGACACGGAAGCGTTCCTGTGCACCCGCATAAGACATGTTATAAAGCAGTGAATTGATTCTTTGATTTTTTGTGAAACCGAACCTTGCTCGAAAAAGATGACGTTTTCGGGCTTGAGCCCAAAGTATGCATTGGTCTTGAAAAACTGTTGAGTGTCCTGCCGGGTCGGTCCGCTGGTCATGATGTACCATGGCACGACGACCGAACCCGCGGGCCGGTCCATCTCCTCTTGCGCGACCTGCTGCAAGCGTGCGATGCGTTCCGCCTGATACTGGAACAGCGATTTGTGCGATGGGAGACCGATATCGTAACAACCTTTGGGTGCCGAACTACCCAGACGCGTGCCCTGCCCGCCAGCCATGAGGAGCACACCTACCTCACCCCGCGCAATGGCCGCAAGGCCCGTCGCGCGCCACTCTACCTCCCTCTCCGACTGCGGCGAAACTACTCTGTCGCTCGCGTCTTGCGGTAGAGGTTCGATCGTCTCTTGTCCAGAGGCGAGGGTGCGCTCTGCAGAGACTGCCTTATCGTAGATGCGATTGACGCGCTCGATATCGATCGCTTCGAGTTGGGCGACGAGGGCTGCACGTTCGGTCTCGGAGAGTTGGGGCCAGAAGGTAAAGAGATGGCCTTGGCCTGCTGCTTCGTAACGCGCACGGAGAGCGTCGATGGACATGATGGAAAAATAGGACGCTGGGTTAGAAGTTTGGAAACGAGGTTAAAAGAGCTGATCTTGCTCTGACCCAGTCGGAAAACGCCGCGCTGTTAATTAAATGGCTTAGCTTGTTTTGTTGCGATCAATGCGGGTAAAATTATCGTAAGCCACACACGTTCTATCTCTCGTCACCCGTTGTTACTGCTACCCTGATGGTTGCTTGCGTGTAAGTTGATGGATCGAACCTAGCTGCAACTTGACTCCAGCAGTTCAGTGGTGCCCACTTCCCTCTTCGCTCGTGACTGGAAGCACTTGCATATCTCGATGACAGAGTGCGCAGTCGCGCTTGTTCGAGCCTTTTAATCCGTGGTACAATTCAAAGTTTGGATGCCTTGTGTGTGTGCACTCAGTTCTAGTGTTGATCATGCATCGCGCCCCCGACTACAACTTGACCCTCGTATATGATGACGACCTGATACAGATCGATAGAATCCAGGGAACCAGTGTTTGTAGACATTCCCCTTATGCTGTACATATGGTCACCTCCAGGTACATGGTAGGTGTCACGACTCTTCTCTTCGCGATTGAAGTGTCTACACCAGACACCACGCTGTTTGCAAATGAAAACAGTTCAAGGATTGGTACAGAAACGATCACAGTAACGATGTTTTCCAATGAGTTTCGCGAAAACAGTACCACTTGACTTGACACGACGTGAGAACGCTGGACCTAACCCCAGCATCCCACGGTTGCCACGGCTTCACCGCCGGCTGATCTCGATCTCGATTGAAATTAGGCGCAGCCACGCGGTGCACCCAAAAAAGGTTTGGCTCAAGCCCGCCATTCTTTTAGTATGCACGGCCAAGTGTGAATGAACGATAGCGAGCCAGGGTACATTTGATTCTCTTTCCTTTCCGTGACACTGAAATATGTTTCAGGAGCGTGGACAATGAAATGTTTTCATCCCAGATTTGGGAGAGAGAGACAGCGGTGGAGTAGCACTTACTCAAAATGGCAATAAGGAATCCAACTGTGAGACATGGAAGCTATCAAATGACCTTCTAATTTACCGAAGAGGTGTGGTTCTATTTAAAATTGGTAATTGATACTCCAAATTGATACTGTATATGTAGCCACTAGCACGCGACCCATTCCATTCAACGTCAACTATGACGGTCTCTTATAGCTCTCTCCCTGGCCCGTCTCAACCCCCCTTTCCCGTTCCCTTGTCTCCCAACTCTACAAAGTGGGTTCTCGCCCACATCATGCTCACTCTTTTCTTCACATTCTTTTCACTTCTCTATCTATCTCCTCTCGTTTTCTCCCATCGAAAGTGGCCTTCAAGTGCTCTGCATAAATTGAACCGTGATTTTGCCTATGGTTCTCAACCCGTACGTGGTGTCAACCTTGGAGGTTGGCTCGTGCTCGAGGTGCGTCCTTATTCATTGCCCTTCTCAAATGACCTCCTTACCGATACCATTATTACCTTCGCGCAGCCGTGGATAACGCCAAGTTTGTTCGATAACACGGGCAATCCTGATATTGTTGATGAGTGGACCTTCGGACAATTCCAGAACCCTACTGTCGCGTACGAAACATTGTTGAATCATTGGGATACATGGATTACCGAAGAAGACTTTGAGGCTATTGAAGCTGCCGGGTGCGTAATTCCCTGCCTTGGTACCTTGCGAGACGTATACATATATATATTTATAGGTTAAATCACGTGCGCATCCCCATAGGTTATTGGGCTTTCGAAGTCGGTCCTGGTGAACCCTACCTGCAAGGCCAACTTCCATACCTCCATGCGGCCATCGGTTGGGCAGAGAAATACAATCTGAAGGTCATTATTGATCTCCATGGTGCTCCTGGAAGCCAAAATGGGTAAGCATGAATCCGTATCATGTCATGACTTCCTATTCTGATGTCGCTCTTAAATCCAGTTTTGATAACTCTGGTCAAAGGATGCCGTTCCCCCACTGGCACTCGAATAAAACCAATGTAGATCGCACGAATGAAGTCATTAAGCGGATTGCCACCGAGTTTCGCCTTTTCTCCCCAATCATTGCTCCCCTCAATGAGTGCGGTTTCAGTAATAAATCCTCAGTGATACCCTGCTGAAATTTGATCCCAGGCCGGCTGGATTTTTCGGGGAAGAAGTGCTCAATGTCACCCGCCAGTACTGGATTGATTCCTACAATAGTATCCGGTAAGTCTACACGTCGGACTGTTTTGAGGCACACTTATCACATTTATGTCCGCTTTCCTCATCAGCCAGGCGGGAAGCGCAGTTGTTTTGATTCACGATGCA
Organism: Lactifluus piperatus; assembly: GCA_003315875.1. Lineage (NCBI taxonomy): Eukaryota > Fungi > Basidiomycota > Agaricomycetes > Russulales > Russulaceae > Lactifluus > Lactifluus piperatus. The sequence continues at coordinate 3,963 of QFDX01000686.1, read as the reverse complement.
TTCCAACCTCTGAGCTTTTGGAATGACTTTATGCCACGGAGTGATTATGTAGGTGTCGCCATGGACACGCATATCTACCAGATGTTCAGCAATGATGTATGTCAACCATCTAACCCCTGGCACAGCCTTTTGATACCCTGCTCACTGTTCCTATCCGCAGGGTGTGTCACTCAACGAGACAGGGCATATTCAGTCCGCGTGCAATAATGCAAAACGTCTCTCTGACTTCAATCTGAACCATCTCTGGACGATCGTCGGCGAGTGGACACCGGCAATGACAGACTGCGCCAAATACCTCAACGGTCGCGGAGTCGGTGCTCGGTACGACGGCTCAATCAGTAGAGGTGCTCAACGTTATGGACGTTGCGACGACAAGACGGGACAAGGCTCGTCGTTCAGTGAGGACTACAAAGTGTTCTTACGACGAATGTGGGAGGCACAGGTAAGCACATGAACATAGCTCTGGTCATTGAGCATACGTACTGATGGCGGCGCCTGCCTGGAAAGGCTACCACATTTGAGAAGGCGAGCGGGTGGATACAGTGGACGTGGAAGACGGAACAAGGAGACGACTGGTCATATTCTGCAGGCCTCAAGTATGGTTGGATCCCTAATGACCCTACAAATCGCCTATATCCCAACATCTGCGATGATGTGTGATGTTTGCAGAGCGCCCAACTATCTGTCTAATTCTGATTATTATAGATTCAAACGTAGATTGTATACTTAGACACCGCTAATACCTTTGGATTAATCTGTTATCCGGACATTGGACAGCAATATATATTCAGAGACATATATAAATAATACATAACGGTACTGGTCCAGCAGAACGATTGATATGAGGATATCGAGTAAATTAAGGTCGTACGATAACTCGACGGCTACCTAAAGCTGGCATAGGCACCATCGGCACACGCGCTGGTGCACGGAGGATCCGGCCCGCGCGGTGGCACAGCTTGCGCAAGTTCGTCGATGCATGTCCACGAGGTGCAATAGCGCGACGCAAAGCGGCGAAAGCAGAGCCACTGTAATCACCACCACGACTCGAACCACGACTACCACTTTGACGACGCATGAACAGGATAGAATCGACGACTTCCAAATCGACGCATGATGGATCAAGATTACCCAGCGGTATCCCAAGCGCGTAGTAAATGGCCCGCGTGGTCTCCGTACAAGCTGCAGGGAGCAGCTGCGGCACGCAAAGTCTCCCGCCGCTTACACTACCACTGTCATCCCCTACTCCAACTCCTCCGCTGACTTGAGAGGACCACCAGGACCACCACACGTCACATGCCGTTAATTGCAATGAACATAATTGGCACTTGTTGATGTCATTGGTGTGAGACTTTTTGTTACTCATACCCATGACCATCGATAGAGTGCTGCTGCATTGTGTGTGGAGGCAGGTTTGTGGGAGGTGAGGAACGCGCGAAGTGGACGGTACGCGAGATGCGAGGTCGAAATATGATGTGCGCGTGTAGGTGTAGGTTGAAGTAGTGTTTGTGGGGGGAGTTGTAGTAATAGGCGTGGAGATGGGCGATGCGAGCATGAGAGTAAAAGTAGGTATTGATGGGTCTTGGCCGTCATCCTCACTATCGTCATCGTCGTAGTCGCTAATGCCATTTCTGGCCGGGGTAGAGGGGTATGTGGATGTGGATGTGGGGACGGTTAGGTGTAGCGCAGCACTGGGGATGGTCCTGGCTTTGAGCAGTTCTTTGTGGGTTGTGATTCGCTCGCCAGTAGCTGAGAATACGTGGGAAAAGACGACGCCCGAGTCGCGGTCGACGAAGGATAGTGCTGGCTTTTTGGATGTAGGCGCAACAGCGGTTGGGGTAGGGTAGTGTTTGGACGGACAGGGGTCAGGAACGTATTGTCCTCCACGGGCTATGCGGGGTCGTGAGGACCGAGAAGACTCGGATATATACTAGTAGTAGGGTGTAGATCAATATGAGTGGTGGGGTGGTGGGGGGTATGATAAATATATCACATACACTATCATTCGAGCCCACACTCGACCGGGATCCCGCATAGCTGGATGATGACATGTCCTGGAAGAGCAACATCCCAAGTTAGCCGTTTGCGAGGACGTATGTGACGAGGATGAACGAACATCAACAGAACGGGTTTGGGCCACCCAAGCCTTAGGCTGGTTCGCAAGCAGAGTAGTAGATACTTCAGAGTTCATGATCATGGACATCATGGTAAAGGTTCAAGAATGCTTTGGCTTGCTTGAGGAAACCCATGTCTTTATGTAGCTCTCAATGTCAGGGGCTTTGGCTCTTTCGTCGGTGCAAGACTCGGAATCCGAAGCCAGAAGCGCGTTCATTCCTTCATCACGTGATCGCGAACCGAAGTACGGAACGAAATGTAGAGGCCCCTCATTCCATATAGCTGTGTTGTGCGAGTTCACAGAGAGATAAAGGGGCGTCGGAATAATACTCCGAGGTCTCAAAATAGTGAATGCAAAGCACAGCATATAAGCAGACAGACAGAGACCGCCGACGAGAAGGCAGGGAGTTTATGTATTATCATCCGATTCCGACGACGAAAAGACAGCAAAAAATTCTTGTGGAGCTTTAGAAAAAGTACAGCCATGCAGCACCCCCCTTTGTCAACCACAGATGTTGGGAAATTGGAGTGACGTAGGATCGTGAGGAATCCAGCCGTACGTCAGGCCTGCTTGATAGGACCATTCGTCCGCCTGCTCAGCCTTCCACGTCCACATGATCCACCCGCTCGCCTTCTCGTACGTGATGACCTGAGTTAGTCCGTGCCAGGGTGTCAGCACAAGCGCGCGTAGCGCGTCAACCCACGGCTACGGGACAAGACCCACCTGAGACTCCCACGACTGCCTCAAAAACGTCTTGTAGCTCGAGCTGAAAGTCGCACCAGACCCAGTCTGCCCCGCGCAGCTACCGATACGCCGAAAACCAGCATAGGTTCCATCATATCGTGAGCCAATGCCACGTCCGTTGAGATACTTTGCGCAGTCCGTCATGACCGGAGACCACTCCCCAACGATGGTCCACATATTCTGGTTGGAGCTCACCAGGCTCCCCCCCTGGCTGCACGTTGTGGCTATGTGTTGCGACTGTGATTTATCGACATCCTAGCAATTTTCCGAGAAAGCGTGAGCGACGTAGTGCGGTGCGTGTAACCCTAAGCATCTCCACGAACTCACATTAGTGAACATCTGGTAGATATGGGTATCCAAGGCCACTCCCTGGAACTGAGGCGGGGACTCCCAACCATTCCAAAAGCCAAGAGGCTCAAAAGCGTCATGGATCAGTTGCAGTGTGTTTGCTGACGATGCCCTGATGCTCCCATACGACGATAAATAGTATTGGCGGACGGCATTGAGCACATCTTGTCCATCAAACCCGGCAGGTCTGGTAGTCTATGTTAGTCAGACGACGTGGGTACTAAAGAACAAGACATTCTCATTTAGTGGCTGAATGGCGGAGACAACCTGATTCTGAGGACCAAACTCGCTCGCGATACGTTGGAAAATGTTATTGGTGCGATCAATGTTGCTCTGACTTGACTGCCATCCTGGAAAGGCAACCTTGTGCCCCGAGTTATCGAATCTACGCCATAAAGCGGGTTCCATCAGCTTGCTTTCTTGATAACAACCCATTATATATGTACCCATTCTGACTTCCAGGTGCTCCGTGCAAGTCGATGACTAACTTGAGACCATGGTTGGCAGCCCAAGTCACAGCTCTGCGAAGGTATGGAAGCTGTCCTTGGATATACGGTTCGCCCGGCCCGACGTCCCAAGCCCAGTACCCTATCGGTACACGCACGTGATTTAGCCTGAGCGACGTTCCAAGTCAACCTCCGCGTGCAGGACCTTGAGAGACTCCACATTACCCGGCAGCTGCAATGGCGGCAAAGTCATTCTCTGTAATCCACGTATCCCAATGAGCCTGGAGTGTCTGTTGAGCGGAATTTCTG
>QFDX01000685.1:0-37810 GCA_003315875.1 Lactifluus piperatus | reverse complement strand
CTGCGAATGATTGCCTCGAGAGTCAGAAACGACATCGATTCTTCTCCGAGTGCGCGATCGCGGAACATGGGATCCGAATTCCGGTGTAATAATGCTAATCTGAAAACCGTTGCTGTGCTTCCAGTGTCTCGTAACGTTCCCATTGAAGGCTTCGCCAGAAAACTTCGTTCTGCGTTAGAAAGCATAGGTGCACCGACCTCGTATCTTAATCAAGCATCTGTCTCCAACACGCTCGGGAAACATGCATTTACTAGAATGGGAAAGCTCAAAACAGCAGCTTGGTTAGCGGATCAAGAGCAACGATATAAAATTGTTCTTTACGTTGCAGACTCATCAGTAGGCAGCTCCTGGACACAGACATGCATCCGTCAAGCGGACTATGTCCTGGTTGTCGGTATAGGTGACGATCCGTCCATGGGGGAATATGAGCGTCTCCTACTTTCTATGAAGACAACGGCTCGCAAGGAACTTGTGCTCTTACATCCAGACCGATCCGTGCTTCCCGGCTCGACAAGAGAATGGCTGAAGGTGCGAGGAGACATCCCTTCCCGTAGCCTCTCGCTGACAGTTTCAATGATTACAGAGTCGTCCATGGGTCCATCAACACATCCACGTGGAACTGCCCGTCTGTCTTCTTATCAAACCTGTCTTGCATATCACTCAGAGGTTCCACAGGGCCTCAAGATCTCTGTACCGAGACCGACTGCCATAACCCCGCAAGATCCCGCTGCAGTTGCGGCTCTGAAGAACCTCAAAGACAGGGTACAAAGTGGTATACAAAAGTATCGCGGGAGTAGACCAGACGTTCGAGCACAACGATTGCCTCACACCGATGATTTTGCACGACTTGCGCGGAGGATCAGTGGCGTTTCCATTGGGCTCATACTTGGCGGTGGTGGTGCCAGAGGTATTTCACATCTAGTACGTCCTTCCTCTGTCTGTTATAGAGCTCCGTCTCAACCTGGCCAGGGTGTTCTGCGCGCAATAGAAGAATACGGCGTACCTATCGATCACATTGGAGGTAAGCTTATCTGTCCTAGTCCCATCTTCTGCGACGTCAGTCATTTTCAGGTACTAGTATCGGCGCCCTCGTCGGCGGTCTATACGCAAAGGAGGTTGACCTCATATCCAGTTCCGCTCGAGCGAAACAGTTTAGTGGACGAATGGGTAATATATGGCGATTGTTGTCGGATGTCACATACCCTCTTGTGGCTTACACAACCGTATGTGCACCCTTTCGTCCTTATTAAGTGTCTCAGGCCTACCGCTCCGCTCTAGGGACATGAGTTCAACAGGTCTCTTTACAAAGCCTTCTACGATTTGCACATCGAAGATATGTGGTTGCCCTTCTTCTGCAATACGGCGAACATCACTACATCCCGAATGGAGGTACATGAGACTGGTTATGCTTGGAGGTTTATTCGTAGGTGAACGAAGTTCATAGTACTTGCGTTGAATGACAATACCCGTAGGCGCTTCAATGTCTCTTGTGGGCCTTGTTCCCCCTCTATGTGATAATGGGAACATGCTTGTCGATGGAGGATATCGTGAGTAGTCACCCTGCTTGAGTTATTGAATAGACCCCTGAAAAACAGTCTCAATAGTCGATAATTTGCCGGTGAGTAACTGTCATCATACTCGCAATAGATCTGACTCTCAAGTGGAATAGGTGTCCACGATGTTCGACATGGGAGCGAGCGCAGTCATAGCATCCGATGTAGGCTCGGTAAGCAGTTATCTTTTTGTTAAACAACGAGCGTTTATCCTCTTCTCAAGCTGGACGATAATTCGCCTCGAAACTTCGGGGATACGGTTTCTGGCTGGTGGTTGATGGTTATGCGGTGGAACCCATTTTCGAATGCAAGGACAATCCCCGCAATTCCTGAAATTCAGAGCCGCCTTGCATAGTACGCCGGTGGTGCATCCATCACCTTGTTAGCAAGCTTACGTAGTTCATCCAGCGTTTCGAGTGTGCAAACCCTGGAAGAGGCAAAAGTTACTCGCGGGTGTCTTTACATGGCGATGCCAGTGCAAGAAGTAAGTGATATCGCTTATAAAGGACACATGTGGCTGACACTTGTTGAAAGTATGGTACATTGCAATGGGGAAAGTTCGATGAAATACAAGCAAAGGGATACCAGGCGGCGGTGAAGATATTGGAGAAATGGGAAGAAGAAGGAAAACTTCCTTCGGGTTTCATAGAGGGAAAGGATGCGAACGCAAAGAGGACGAAAGGACAGAGTGTGAGGAGGAACTCGATATGAATAGAATATGTATTTGTATTTCTTAGCCTAGCCCTAGTGTTTGATCACGGGCCGGACAAGCCGGATATGACCACTTCCTCTAACTCTGATCAGCGTCGACCTTCTCAAGAATCTGTTGATGTCTCAATACTCAGAGAGGTAGCAAGGAACTCTCTTGTGCATGCGTTGAATTCTGTGAGCCTCTTACTACTAACCGCTACTTCTGGTATGTGGCCACTTACTGTCTACGAGGTGAACGGTGCCAAGACGCTCGTGCTGGACCCCTCCCTGGCTGGACCGCTTAGCTTGGTCACAGAGGTCTCTCTGCTTCAAGTACATATCGGTTATTCCTCTCTTTTTTTGAGGGTACTTATGGCAGGAGACAGCAACATGGGGTCGATAAGATGTTCTGGCTGGAATCAGGGCCTCTCTCCGCGGTGACGACTAATATCGTCTATCTATGTCGCCCACGGATCAGATGGGTGAAAATTATCGCAGGTACTTAGTTTTCAGCTACTCTTCGACCGCATTCATCTTGGGGAGCAGAACAGATCAAGCGACACGGCGCTGAATCGCAGAAGCACACGTACACACTTCTCCTCGTACCTAGAACTTCTACCCTCATCAATCGAGTGCTAGAGGAAGAGGGTGTCCTGGGGGATGTTACCATTTCTTCTTACAACCTCCAATTTATTCCAATCGCGGATGATGTTGTTTCACTGGAGAATAGCGAGGCTTTCAAGGAAATATGGGTGGTGGGTTGGACCTTCCTACTTCAGCATTACTCTTACGATTTCTGGGATTCAGGATGGCGATGAGACCTCAATTTATGACTCCTCACAGGCATTGCACACCCTTCAAAAATTATTTGGACTATTCCCTAGGATTATCGGAAAAGGCGACCACGCTGGGGTGAGTCGTACGCATTTGCACGCGTTATCTTGCTAATAGCCCGCAGCGGTTAGCGGATCTGCTCACACATCAAACTACCCAGCGCGAAAGTGCTGACCGGGGGAGTTTGCTCGATGTCTCGGATACATTCGACTCGCTCATTATCATTGATCGACGCGTCGACATGATTACGCCTTTGCTAACCCAGCTGACATACGAGGGACTGATCGACGAGGTTATCCATATTCGAAATTGTATGTACCTGATTGCTGCGTCAAGCCCTGACTGTTGATGTGTGCTCTTAGCCCACATTGAGGTTCCGGCATCGCTCCTCAACGCGCCATCCAACCCCAACCCAACTGCGTCAACTTCAGCTTCTACCTCCACGGCTCCAACGCCGGCTCTTGTCCAGGAAAAGAAACGAAAACATCATCTTTCTGCCTCAACAGACCCTATCTTTGCCGAGTTGCGGGATCTTAACTTTGCGTCGGTTGGAAAGCGGCTGAACAAGGCCGCGCGCCGTCTGGACGAAGACTATAGGGTTCGTAATGCCTTCTGTTCAGAGACGTTCTCTTATGAAACACCCTTGTGGTTCAGGCTCGTCATCAAGCATCCATGTCTCAATTGCGTGATTTTGTGGGCAAGTTAGGCGGCCTTCAAGCAGAGCACCGAGCTCTGCAGCTCCGTAAGTGTAGTAATAGCTCAGTCTTAGGCGTTGACGGTTGAATACTATTCACTTAGACACCGGATTGTCGGAAATAATAATGCCCGTGACGCGATCGGAGATTTTCAACAAGTCGCTAGAAATACAACAAAGTCAGCACTGCCGTGATTGCATTTCGGGACGTTTAACTTATGCTTATAATCTAGACTTGCTTGCTTCCTATGATGTGCCTGGACAGATAACAGCCATAGAAGACCTTATCGCGCAAGGGGCAGACATGCAACTCGTGATTCGACTGCTCTGTATCGCCAGTATTACGGCTAGCGGTATCAAAAGCAAAACGCTCGAGAATATAAAGAAGGAGTTCTTGCAGGTTTGTTCCTTCGAGCATCTTGATAACGATGCCCTGATGACACCACAGGCTTACGGATATAGCTATCTGCCCTTACTCCATTCTTTGGCAACCCCTCCCCTTGGTATCCTGCTCCCAAATCCCTTGCCTCCGTCGGCTCCTGCGGCGGTCATCAGCGCAAAGTACCCGTACGCGTCTCTGCGGAAGTCGTTGCGCCTGCTGATTGATGGCAATGAATCACTCGATGAGCTGGAAAATGATATAAGCTACGTGTATTCTGGATATGCACCCCTAAGCATTCGGCTTGTCCAATGCGTGGCCCAAAAAGGCGGTGTTCTCAGCAATCCCGCTAAAGGCAGGGAGGGGGGGACGGAAGAGGACGGAAGAAAAGGCAAGTCGACGTCTCTGGGTCCGGTACAGGCACACCCTATCGTCGGCTTCAAGGGTTTCGAAGACGTTGTTGAAAGTATAGCTGGAAGAACCTTCGATATCGTGCAGAAGGGTGAGGGGGTGGCCAATGGAGTCAATACTGCCTTGCGTAAGTGGTTCAAGTGATCACGGGACCTTCCTGTCATCTAACCGTGGGTGTTGTCCAGTCTCCGCCCCAGGGGAACGAGCAGCAACTATGGTGGTATTTTTTCTCGGTGGCTGTACCTATACAGAAATCTCTGCTCTTCGATGGGCAGGTCGTCAGGCACAAGGTGAGTCAAAATTGTCTCGCCGTTCATTTTTTGTGGCTGCTTAATAACACTCTGTTAGGTCGAAAGTTTATGATTGCGACGACTGGCATGGTGAGTGGGAGCAGCATCATTGAGAGCATTTCCGGGGTCGGTCGTGCAACCGCTAGTTCAAAAGAGGCCAATCTGTGACGTACTCTGTTTACTTACGGAATGTGTAAGGGAGTGGTATCAAATTATGTGCCCACTAGCGTGCATTGTTTGTACGGGTCACGCCACATCCATGAATAACTATTAGCACCCGCCCGTTGCCAGCTGACGAATTGGATGGACTATTCAATTCACCTGAAGTATGGTTAAGACCCCGAATTGATGTCGCCACCCAGCCAAATAAATGTAGTGCCCTCACCTAAGTACTGTTGGCTGGTTCGCTTGTCATGGCCTGGTTGTGGTGGTAGGTAATGCGGCGGACACATGCGCTAGCGATACGGTATTTCGTTTGGAGAGATAGTCAAAAGGGTGTAAAGAGGGGGTGACAGAGGGTCTCTTTAACGCGCGGAGATCTCGATCGAACTCTGAGATTTGACCTGTCAATTGAGCGACGACAACTCGTATAAAGATGTTTGGAATTATGTGCCCCTTTACGCTCCCCTTCCCCCTAATCTCTCCTCTCACCCCCAAGCTTTTTTATCCGTATTAGCTGCATTTTCTCATCCTTCTTATTCTCGGTAAGCAGTCATTTCCCAACAATGGATCTTGATTCCTTCTGTCGTGTGTGAACCGCGTGGCTCAGATCCACTCACCTGATTGACCAGCTCAACACTATCAATGCCCAAGGAAAAGAAGGCGGAAACTGAAAAACCGGAGAGGAAAAGTGCGCTGTCACTTTTTTTCCCAAAAAATGTTGATACTTAGTTCAGTTACGCGACAGCAAGGTCCTCGGGTGGCGGAGGGCGTAAGAAGCTTACTGCGTACAATAAATTTATGCAAACGGAGATGGCACGTCTAAAGGAGGACGAACCAGAGATATCACACCAGGACAGGTGAGCCGAGCACGCCTAACTCCAGGTCGCCTAATGAGTTATATTTCGTAAACCTAAGGTTCAAGCTGGCAACGTCTAATTGGAAGACTTCTCGCGAGAAGGCATCAAAAGCCCAAGCGTCTTGAATGATACATGCTTTATTTCTTGTATTTATGCGTTGTGCACAGCCCCTGCATGGTCGCGCAGCGCATTAGGAAGGCCATGTCCCTTCACTGGCCCGAGTTGGTTGTACTTTTGTTGATTGAGGGCACGAGCCATCGGAGTACACAGTCGCACGAAGACCGGATTTCTAATCTGCACCTTGACGTTTTTTTACAAGGTTATTCGTTTTCAGGTGTTGTGTAATACACTTTTTGGCGTTTATCGGATGGCGTGTTGCGGTAGGCAAGGAAGACTGAAGAAAGCACGTGTTGTAGAATTGAGATGAAAGTGAAAGTGAAAGGTAGTAGTAGTGAGTGAGTGAGTCCGGTGTCGGTGTCGGGTAAGTTGCGAAATGTATGCGGTCATCATGTCCTTGTCATGTCCAGAATGAGGTGCCTCTCCTGTCAGTCAAGCCCCCCTCTCGCCCCCCATCCCATCCCATCTCATCCCTTCCTGGCTCATCTCCCTCTCGCTTTCTCCTCTGCTCTGAGCCTCAACCGGGTCCGAGTTGACATGTCCAATATCTAACTATTTAATTACCCTCTTGCTCGCTTTGGTATCACACCCCACATCTGGCTGCCTCACAACCCCACTTTTTCCTCGTTGTATCTTATCTATCATCATTTCGACATTCTCCGTTCATATGCCTTAGGCCACGAGCTGCCCGCACGACATTGACAAAGGCACCTTCCCGTTTACGTTTACCTACATAAGTCGTTCATCCTGCCATCACGCCTTGTTATGAATCCCCCAAACTGGGAGTCCAGCAATCAATTTCCTTCATCCCCCTCACATCCAAGTGTTACAATGTCTCCTGATACATTGCATTTCGTCACAGAGCAGTCATCCCTCCTCGAGCGAGAAGGGAAGGGCTCATCAACCCCCGTCCAAATTCCATCCAGTACCGGAGCATACGCAGCCCCAAACGACCTTTTCTCGATATCACTTGAATCTGGGTCATCACTTCCTGGTCCTTCTTCCCTGCCCCCTATCCAACATGAACATTCAGCTACCTTCCAGATGTCAACATCTCAACACGATATTGACGATTTGTCCTATGAATTGGATCCGCCTTACCTTGACAAAGGAAAAGCCAAGGATACTCCTCCAACTCTTCCCCCTCTCACTTTCCCCCCCATGGTGTTTGACATTTGTCCGTCCCCTAGTCTCATATCCGAGACTGATCCCTCTTCATACGGCTCCTTGTGTACCCCACACATTGAACATGACTCCCCCTCCGACACACCGCCACTCCTTCATAGCTCCGCCACCCAAGGCATAGCTCTAGCACGAAGGAGATCCTTTTCTAATCCGCACTTTCGTCATCCCGATCATCTTATCGCCTCTTCCGCGCAAACGAGGGTGAAGATTGAGCCATTCAGGAATCCAAATGAACTCGCTCACAATCGTTCCTCCTCGAATGGACGCCAAACGCGTTCGGTGCCGAGCTCCCCCGAAATTGGGGTATATCCGATCAATTTAGACGCCGTTGAGACCGGCAGTTGCTTGGCACCATGGAAACGAGAGTTCAAGCCACGCTCAAAAGACAAGTTCAGAGCGGGGTCACATTCCCGTCTTGTCCTCGATTGCGTTGGTGGAGCATCAACAAATGTGCTCCCAGACCCCTATCCTGTCTACTTGGGGACCCGACCTGTGGCAGATCCTCATTCCTGCAAGACGAATACTCGGTCCTATTCGGATCCGTTCCCCCTACCTCAAGCGTTCGACGTTGTTCCAACAGACTCTGCGGATACTTTTGTACCCATTCCTTTCATTAATCCCCCCAACTTCTTCGATGGAATGCTGCCACGGGAGCTTCGTTTGCGTATCTTCGGCTTCCTCGTAGAACTTCATGAGGAGGGTCATGCGCGTAGGGTTCGCGAAGGCAGGTGGACGGCGAACAAGGCCTCAAAGCATAAGTGGGTCGGTCGCAATCAAGGGGTTCGGGAACTTGTGCGACTAGGTAGGGTGAGTATGCGATCTATCATCACTTGCACTCTCGATGGCAGACACATTCCGCGGTCAGGTTTGCAAGGCCTGGTTGACCCTTATTCACGACGGACAACTGTGGAGTAACTTGGATCTTCGTGCCTTTCCGAAGATGCCTGCCTCACAGTTACTGCAAGTTGCGGAGTCTGCGGGTTCATTTATCACCTCTTTTAATCTTTCTGGCCACGGTGGTCTACTTTCGTCCACTTTAGAGGGTTTGGCAAACCATCTGTCAGTGACACATGGTATGAGGCTGGCAACATCTCATAACCAGCTCACATATTTGAACACGAGCGGCTGCTCAATGGTCACGACATCATCTCTCCACTGTCTCTTGGCCCGAAGTCCATTTTTAGAAACCTCTGTTCTGAGGGGCATGTCAGCCGTCACCAACGAGACATGTGAAATTCTCTTCAAGCATTGTTCACGGCTCAAGTCATTGGATATAAGTCGATGCAGGAGTCTCACAGGGGCTGGCATTCAAGCCCTTGCATCTTCTGCTGTCACACATGCAAAGCCACTTCAATTAGTCGAGCTGCGTTTGTCGGGCTTGAAGGGAGTTACGGACAGCACGATGGCTGCCTTGGGGAGAGCGGCACCCTACCTCGAAGTATTGGATCTAAGCTACTGCAGGGACCTCCACAATTCCTCGTTGGACGCATTCATTGCTTGTACCGATGATTTTACCCTCGATTCTGTCTCTCTCACAGCACGACAAGCCGGCCGTAACCCAAATGATGGCAGACGCTACCGAAGGCGGATCACTCGTCTCCGACATCTGTCATTATCATCCTGCACCCTCCTTACCGACATAGCTTGCTCCCACCTAGCTTACGCCGTACCCCAGTTGGAGCTGTTAGAGCTAGGGGGAATCGGAGGAGAGCTCAAAGATGATGGCGTCATTCGGCTACTACAAACGCTTCCAGGCCTCAGGAAGTTGGACCTTGAGGACGCATCCGACATAACCGACAATGTCATTCATGCCATTACGCCATCTTCACCCTCCGACGATATTACGCAAGATCATCGCGTACCTGGCCATGCCTTGGAACATCTCATTGTCTCGAATGCCCTCCAGCTTAGTAATGACGCCTTCCTCGCGTTAATGCGGAATTGCACCCGTCTCCGTGTTCTGGAAGCCGACAGCACGCGCCTTTCGGTTGCCTCTGTAAAGGAGTTTGTGAAGCTGGCGCGAGAGAGGAGCGCGCAGGATGCCACTATAGTCGCGATCGATTGTCGCTCGATGAATGAGGCTACTATTAAGGAGCTTGCCGATTCGATTCGTCCTCGACTTGGTTGGCGAGCATACGAAGCGCGCCGGTTGGCATACCTTGATGGACGCGACGATGAAGCCCTTGGCGTGGGCCAGGACGAGTGCGACTCCCAGCGCGTCGTGCTCAAGTCATTTGCTTCGTGGCAAACTGTGGATGCCGTCGCTACAGCCCGTAGCAAACACCGCAAAGGCGGGCGGCGCCGCGATGTCTCCGGGAGTACCGGTACTGAGGATTCCTTCCCCACACGGTCGAGGTGGTGGTCTCCGGGGGGAAGACGTTCATCGGGGGTCAATTCTCCGAGCCTTTTAGAGACGAACAATGAACGTGATGGATGTACAATCATGTAAAGCTTGTATATTTACGATTTACGCGGGTGGTTACGAATCAGTCATGGAATATTGTACTTTTAAATTGTACTACTACGGTGTTGTTGCTGATATAGCTGTTGCGTGAATGTAATTGGCTGTATCTCCTTGGCCATTGATTTGGGAAATTGCTAGCAACGCCTGACATTCAGATCTTCAGAGCCGAGATCCACTTCTGGCATACACTGTTCAAGAGGGTCATTTTTTCTTGGATCGTTTCTTCGACTTTTTCACCCTGTCCCGCTGCTCTCCGCCCGAAGGGGTGTTGGTGCCGCTCGACACCTCAGCACTGATGCCCTCCTTATGAATTCTCCGGGCCTTCGCGCCAGGCGGCTCGACGCTCGGTGCGGAACCAGCCTCGGGGACCACCACTACAGGGACATGGGCACCTGGATCATCCCCATACCCTATGTAAAGAGCAACATGGGGTAAGTGAAAAAAAAAGGGGGGAGGGGGAGGGGGGGGGAACTGTGAGCTAGCGGAGCTGCACAAACCTGCGAAGGGGTCGATTACTGGTCGCCTTCGTTTCCCGGACCTCGTCGTTTGGGAAAGTGGATCATCCTGGGCGGTCGTCATGGTGGGGGTGTCGGTGTCCACGGTCTTCGCCCTCCCTTTGCCCTTGCCCTTGCCCTTGCCCTTGTCAGCGGCAGCTTCAAGTTCGGACCGCTCGGACGCTTGTCGTGGAGACGCGTCGTCAGACAATGGTCGTCCATCAGGCTCCTCGCCATCGATCACCATCAACTCCCCCTCCCCACTTTCATCCTCACCTCCCTGTGGGTCCCCTTCCAGCGCCGCGTGATATCGCTCTCGCTCGAGCATCTTTTCAGTTATGGTTATGGGAACGCGGATTGCGGAGGCTGCACCGTCGTCGTTGTTGTCGTTGTCGCTAGGGCGTACAACATGAGTGCTGGGGCCAGGAATGGGAACGGAGTCGTTGGTCGGGGGTGTATCCTTTGCTTGGGCGATGGCATTTTTGATAAAGCGCGTTGCGGCGGCTTTGTCGATTGCGAGTTGGCCTGCGCGATGCGATGGATCAGCATACGAATAATAGTGTATGGACGGACAGGCGCGTGCGGTAAGAACAAAAAGGAAGGACACGAACGTTTTGCGGGATCTTCGGCATCTTTGATTTTATCGAAGTATTGTCGCACTCGGTTCTGTGGAAAGATGTTTTAGTAAATCGTCTTCCTTGTTGCGAGAGGGACGAGGAATGAACGCACGAGCTCCGCGATCACTGGATGCGTTTTCGGGTCCAAACCTCTCGTCTTTAGATAGACTGTAAACTGTGTCTGTTAGTGGAGGCGGTATGAAAGAAGGGGTGAGAGTTTGTGACGGACCGAAAACGAGGTCGTAAACGAGATACGGAATAACGACTTGCAACTTTGCCTGCTGAATGGTGTCTAGACCAATGACTACCTCCGATAGAGACTGAGAGAGCAAGGTAGATAGACCAGTCTCGAGGTCATCGAGAGAGTTCATGAGTGCCGAAAGTTTCTTCTTGATCCTGGACGTGTCGTCCGACATGACTGCGAGCACTTGCGGAGTTGGACTGGGACACGCCGCTGGTCTGCCACACACGCGCCCTTCTCGCTCGTTAGCTTACTAACATCATCAATGGACACGCGAAATGAAGTCGCTGATTTTTATCGGCACGAGCTTGCAAGCGCTCTGAGCGAACAGGCATTTGGGATTTTGCGCTCAAAAGTGACTAATTTCTCTGAGAATCATGCAGAGGGGACCATCACTCTGTTAGAGGGCCAGACCATCAACGTAGTCTTATCATCCGCAGGTTACAAGGTTGGGTTGTTTCCCCTCAACGATGGACATAAAAATTTATCGGGCATTCTAGGTGTTAACTCAAGAAAGGTTCTATGAGACTTTGGATGATCTTATGTCTTCAACAAGTCCTGCTTATGCCGCAAAGAGAACGGAGACACTGATGGCAAGACTGCAGGGGCTTGCCGATAAGGCCCCCGGAACAGTCGAAGGTATGCATGCTGGTAATATTCTGTTTCCCGTCTTAAAAAAGGTCACTCCGGAGGGATCTTCTAGATGGACTCGATTGATCAAATATTAGTGGTTTATGGCTATTGTGGACTTGTACATTACATGACAGTACTTTTATTCTGCGGCTCGGCGGTAGTTGGTACATTACATACAATTCAACAACCACAAACAATCTCAGTCACTTTCTCTTCGCAACATGGTCCGTCAAACATATGGTTTGCCCATTCTGCGTAACCTAACAATCTCGTGTTTTTTGACAGTCATCAGAGCTGAGATACACCGCAAATACACAGTTAGAACATCGTCAGTGGCCCGACTCTTTCTTTTATTAGCGCTCTCACATCTCGTTGATTAGTCCATGCTCGTTATACTGGAACTGGCAAGTGACACATTGTGTCCGTGTACTTCCTCACGTCGAAGCTGATTCCTCTGCAGGCCATGCCGATCTTAGCAAATAGTCTGTCTTTAAACACGTTCTGCTCGCTGCCTTTCATTTACTCATTCATACAGTGAGTGGTTGACGCATCAGCACCGGGATACGTTATCATCTATCGTCGGACACAACACTCTCTTGTCCTATCTTGCCATCGCAGACGGGGAAGCTACTGGGCGTATCAGATTTGAGATGACCGAGGTGCATCGTTTTGACATTTTTGTTGAAATATATGCTGATCGAAGGAAACACAAGCGAATGCTTCAGCCATGTGGTCCCCCTCCCCCAAAGGACGACGATTAAAGCGGCAGCCGTACCTACAGTGCGAGTTCTAAAGGCTCTTTTGGTACCTGTAGTAGCCTTGTCAATGCGCAAGATGGTTTACATGTCAGTGCAAAGCCTACATGGCATGTCGTGGCTTCACCTCCGAAGCTTGCTCTACGCTATCGTGTGTTCAGTAAAAATGGGAAGCGGATCGTGTCTTTTTGCTCGACTATCATTCCGTCATCAATGTTCCGTCGATCAATAATTGTCTGCACCCATTCGCGTTTCTGAGCTAGTCGCGCGCTTTTACTCACTTATCAACTGCCACATTCCACGCAGCTTCTAGAGCTTAGCAGCCACTCAATCCCGGGGAGTAACTTTTCCCATTCGGCCATCGTGGCGTTTGCTCACACCGTGCTTGGCACTTTTGGCACTTTGATCCACAACATGTGGTTTTCGTCTCCTACGTCCCGACACTACAGCTTTGTTTAAATTTCGGCGGCATAACCGCCGTCTCTAGTTTCTCAAACCCCCCACCCCCACCCGGTAGCTTAATACCTATCATCCCATTGCTGAGTTCATCCTCCGTCTTACACTGACTCTAAGCCGCAAGACACTCTATAACACGCTCAGAATGCTATCTTCCAGCATGAAACGCCCTCGCCATGGTGACGACACCCCAATAGCAAGGCATTCACATCGACGTGCTATATCGGCACTACCTACTTTGACATCTACTTATGACTCACCCGCCTCGCGGCCGGGACCCAGGATCAAGAGTCGTGCCGGACAGTTCCTGGTAGAGCTGCGCCCGGAAATTCCTCTTGCATTCCACGGGCTCTCCCCAATCAACTTGTTTCTAGCTTCTTCCTCACACCCCTTCAACCCACGGCCTGGTGCTGATTCTGGGGGTGTAGAGAATGTGAACCTGTACGAAACCCGAAACGAGCACGTTAATTACAGGATCATTCATGGCGTCAAACACGATTCGTACCCGCGGGACGGGGTCCCATACTATATGCTGTATGACGAAGTCAGCACCAACAGGTAAGTCGCGCATGAATCGAACATTGCGGAAGGGTTAAATTTGCTCACAGTGAACTTCATTCACATCGGCTGTTGCAAAAGCTGACTCGAGACGGCTCTCCATCTTTTCTTCACTTCCCCCCCTCAGCACCTGTTCGTAATGCTCTCGAAATTGGCTGCGGGGAGGGCTTCTGGGCCCTGGACGCCGCACAGGCGTGGCGGGCCCATGGATCAACGATTATTGGGATCGATGTCCCGCTTTGCACCCAAGAATCACAGACAATACGCACCAGGTGGTTAGCACATAACGCAGAACTGCTATGTCACAATTAGTGTGTATAGATGACTGCACGACTACACTCCGGACACGCCGCTGACTACGCGCTTCGTTTTAGTATCACAGACTTGCTTCCATTTCCCAATAACTCGTTTGATCATGTACGCTTGAACAACACCACGGCAATGATTCCACGGGATCGTTGGGACTTTGTATTTTCTGAGGTCTATCGCGTTCTGAGCCCAGGTGGCCGCCTTGAGGTTATCCATGATCAGCTCTGCTTTCCATCTGTTGGGCCAGACGCTCCAATCAGCAGCACCTTTGCACCAGCAACACGCGAATTCCATCGGAACTCCCATGTTCGTAACGCAATAAACGAGAGATACGCGGCGAGACGCATGTCAACATCGTCCCACTCCAGGACAACATTGTCTGACTCCAGGAGAGGCTCACATGACGATTGGGTAACCGAAATGCGGAACTGTGACAACCTAGAGAGACTTTACCTCGAAATGCTCGCACAGAGGTATGGCGTCCACCCCAAACCACGTGCTATCCTCGTGGACACTATCCAAAGGGTATTCGGCGATGTTGCGCTCGTCAGGGTCTCGGACCTCCACGTGTGCCTTCCATCGCAAGATTTCATAGCGCAAAGTTGTCCCGGGGCGCTCAAAAACACAGAACCGAGAAAACGCGATTTTGGGCTTGGTATCACGATTGACTGGGGCCAGGACAAGACCAGCAAGACGGACTTGAACACCCCAGTCGTTCGTCCTCCAGGAAAACCTTTATCGTTAACTAACCTACCACCCGTCCTGAGCAAGAAGGCGGCGAAGGTGATAGGCGTGGTACAGCAGTCTCCCCCTGGTAAACCCTATCAGCCACCTGGGGTCGTTGTGGTCCGCTCATCTTCGGAGGGCAAGCGTCGCCGTTCTATGGTGTTCATGCCCATGTCGTCGACCGAGATCGAAATGCATTCGAACAAGCACTCGCACTCGGTCATAAGCGCAAAACGCGCCTTGGAGGCTCACAACGAGGAGCTTCGAGAAAAGGGCAAGCCTGCGATGTCGCAAGAAGCTTTGGACGACGCCCTATGGCGCTACGCGTTGTAAGTGCCTTTCTTATTCGCTCTTGTTTCGGTAATTATGTAAGTTCTCATTACGGCGTTTTTTGTTTTTTGCAGGTTCCAGCGGAAGCGGTTCAATTGGCGTGAAACGGACGCTTTTATGGACGAAACCCAGCCCGAGAACGAGAACGAGTGGCAAACGCGTAACTTTGTTCTGCCCGATAATCAACCTACTGACGGCCTCACACCTGTTCGACTATTCGAGGTCTTTGAAGTGTTCAAGTATATTTGAATAGTATAAACTCATTATGTTTATTTATCACGCGCATCCATCACATTCCTTTTCTGACCTTTCTGACTAGCAACTACGGTATTGTACCTTGCCGCCCTACATTCGTTTGCTGAAAATACTGTCAATCCTCATAGCACGATTACAAAAAACTTGATTGGTGTTCGACGCTGTAAAGTAATGTACAACAGAACAATTTGTCTTTCAGTTGAATCGGTTTATCAAATAGGCAGAAGAATTCATGAATTACTCCGTGAACCTGGATGGTGAATGATTTTCAACATTTTGACTTGTTGATCGACGCCCTCGGACTGTTCCAGAAAAGAAATACTACCGTCAAGATCGAAGGATGACAATTCTTCGGCTGACAGGTTATAGTCCGCTGAAGATCAATACCGTAAGTTGGCCTGCAAGAGTATCAGAGGACGTTACCCACTTAGTGCGACGAGAAACGAATTCAATAGCTCTGGACTGCGGACCGTCAAGGCGAGGTATGCTATTCCACCCACGGGAGAGGTTGACGTCTGCAGCACGATATCGAGGGTAGAAAGAAACGGGGTGATCATGTCAGGGTGATACAGCTGTGTCAATGAATCATTGGTCTGCACACTACAAATGAATGATGGCCCACAATATCCGCGCCGATTACTAAATCTGGCTTAATGGCGTCCAAAAATGAACGTATATTTGGGAGATGTTCCTCGGTGAGCGCATCAAACCAGTCTAGTGATTTGATAAACAGCTGTCCGTGCCGGCGCGATGCATCTGGAATAGCTTAGCGGCACCTCGGATATCACGGGAGATACGCCCACTGCATAATAGTTGGGTATTTTCGTGGCACCGTCTCAGGACATCCCCATTTGCGTCGGTGAGGTACAGGGCATCACGTTCTGTCATCCCGCCACCGTTGACCTGAATATCAGCTACGATAAGGCCGAGAAACCCAGTACCGGAGCCTAACTCCAGGACAGATTTATTGATCAAAAGGGCTAGGTAGATACGTGAATGACGCGAAAAAGGCTAGTAGTCCAGGTCGTACTTGGGTTCTTGATAAGATATTGGGCTAAGACAAAACTAGCACGCCATGTCCGTAATCCAGTAGTACCACTTTCAATAGTAGTTCTGGACTCGAACAGAGTGACAGAATGATATTCCATCGGCGAATTAATGTCGGCTGACACTAGCAGATCCGACAGAGGAGCCGCCCTCCAGTAATGGGTGACGAAAGATGGTGGTGGTGGTAAAACAGTGTCATGAGCCCTATCATGATAAAACTGCTCGGATAATGATCCACAACTGGCATATTTGACGAACATACGCCGATTTGTTCATTGCCACCAAGGAAATCAGTCGATCGTATAGTCGCTCGTCGATCTCAGCATCTTCCTATACAAGAGTAACCGATAAATTTTGTAAAGGTGAAGAGTGGTGCCTGCCTCATCGCCAAGCAGTATTTCAAGGTGTTCGATTATCCACTTCCAAAAGGACAGCTGATATGTATGGGATGGGGGATATTGTAACAAGTGCGGATTGAGGAGGATAGAAGAGAGTACAAAGTCATGTACTTGGTCAAATGGGAGATGTGAAGGAAAAGACAACAAGCGAGGGTGTTTTAGAGCAGAGTAAGCTTTCAAGAGGTCAAATAGAGTCATGGATTGAGAACAGCCGAGCCGTGTGAACCTGCCCTCAAGTGGTCACGGTGCCTCAGCGCGTCTGAGAGCAGAGCAGACAACTCAATGTTAGCCCGCATTCCTCGCAAAGCTAGGCTATCTCACTCGTTTTCCTCTGCTTCACGTGCGGCATTCCCTGTCAAGGCTGAGGGAGAACGCGGGGAAAAACGTGAGGGCGACTGGTCTGCCCCGAAAGACCCAACATGGCCCGTCTGGAAGAACACTATTGGCAAACAATTTGAGAAACCACTTAGACCATGTAACTGGCTAGGAGGCAACGTAGTTGAGCTCATCTCTCTCTCTGTGTGGAAATCGAACTTGTTCACTGATTTCGCAATCCTATCCAATTCATTAGCCCTTCCCATTGAACCCGTCCTTCAAGCCCCCAACCCCCGTTTCGGATTCTCTCCGTAACGCATTATATCAGTCTTTCATGGCTAACCCCAAGGCCAATTCCGTGCGCGAACTTGCCAGTCGCTATCACCTAGGTATCAAACGTGTGGATGCTATTCTACGATTGAAAGGTCTCGAGGAGAGCTGGATGAAGGTTTGTCCTCCCTGTCCACGTTCTCTTGCCAGGCCCTGGCAGAATGATGTTCGCAATGATTAGTCTTAAAGACATTGAAATGGTTACACTATCGCTTCGTTTTCCTGATCCTATCTCTCAACTCTGTAGTCATACTTTTGCTAACATGTCCATTTCCAGGAGGTATAGCCTTATCACGTATGACGTGTCAACTCGCGCTAACTGGAAATTAGGGTAAACCCCTCCAGACCGGATTCCTTAAAGGGATGGAACAACTTCTCGGCGTCACATACGACGCCAGCAAGTACAAAATCCACGAGGCTTGGGTCCAGAGCCGAATTCAAACCGTCGAGGCTGATCTCCTTGATCAAGTTGAAGGTGACGACCAAGGACGGGCTCGATACCAACGCATGTTTTGGGAGCCAGTAGTCGAAGGGCAGGTTCGTGTTTCTAAGGCATTTATTTCTACTTCTTTGTCAATCTCTTCGCATCACCAGGAACCTGTTCTTCCCACTGCATTGAAAAGAGCACGAGAAGATGCCAAACGACACGGGCGATCCGAGGAATCCTCCAAATCAAACGCTACTGCCTTTGACCTTCCTCACGATAGCGGCAAGAACGTCACAGGCACTAGCGGCGCTGCTATTGGTCGACCTTCTATCATGTTTATCGACGTTGGTGATAAGTTTTTGGACCCGAAGGACCGCATGCGGCGAATGAAAGAGAGCGAGCGGCGAGCGAAGGTCCGGAGCAAAAGGGTTCCGAAACGTCACTTCGTAACTGCATAGTAGACCTTGACATTTAATTTCATTCCAGCCATGGGCTGGCTTCGTTGATGGGAATTGCTTGGGCCCATTGTCCTGTGTCCGTTTCTACCCACATCCGGACTGTTGTGCGCCTTTCATAGGTCCTAACTCCATTCAAAGGGAGGAGACATATTGGGGCGCTTGTGGCTTGCCGCTAAATCCTGTGGATGTCATTATCCTTTCATGCTAATTGCACTGAGGACGCGACGAAGCAACCACAAACGGCCAAAGAACACCTCGGTAGCGTGCCCGGTCAGGCATGGATTAACCAATGCGCTGGGCGCTTGGCCTCGCTAAGACTTTATGTGGTTGCGCTCAATGGCAACTGTGGACGCTAAATTCGTGAGCGAGGCTTCGCACCCCCACAAGTGCCTCATAAATGAGCAGGCGGGCCTGCATTTTCCCTCCACAAGCCCCATCGCTCCAGTATTTGCTGTCTCCACGAACAACATCAAATTCATCCACCAGACGATGTCTTTCCACAGGACCTCAGACTTCTCTTGCATCTCTTGGCCTGGAATCGTTCCCCCTACTAGTACAGAAGACCTCAACGCAATATGGTCCGATTGTGTGGACAGCGTGCAGCCTTCTGCAATGTGTGAGCCGTTTCTGGGCGGCCTGGTACGCTTGGTCTCGTGTGGGATATCAAAGGATACTAACTTTTCGTGTCACAGGACGGACACAATGTAGACCCTTTTGGCGGACCAATCAACGACGCCAATTTCCCCTACGTCGATGCCGCTGACGCAGCGGTATTTACCCCTCATCCCGCCCCGCAAATTCACCTGGAAAACCTCATCAACCTTGATGGGGTGAACGACGTGAGCATACCTGCTTGGATCTCGACCAAGCACATTTATATATTGTATCGCACTACAGAATGTTTCAACTTCCTTGCTAGTATCAACGCCTCGTAGGTTCCGGTCGACCTTCTATCATGTTCTTTTGTGTTCACCTAGCTTAAAGCTTTGACGGACTCCAGTTCCATTCCATCGCCGATAGGCGATACGCCCTGGGCCTGGGACAACATCTCACCCACTTACCCAACTGCGCCTTTCTGCGTAAGTGCTTATGACATGAATTCAAGAGCTCAGCTTACCTCGTGACGTAGCAGGTCCCCTTGCCAAGTGGCTCCGCGACGGCGCCAACTTTCCAGCCTGAACTGGTCTGGCCTTCGATACCAGATCAGTTTCAGTTCAACGACACCGCACTCCCACTCTTCGCCGGTGACGGCAACAGGGGTGTGTACGCCGCACCGGACTACGGTGCCGATTCCTTCGATTACACTGGCCTAGAAGAACCCGCATCGTGAGTGTCCTCTCCTACTTGGCTTCCTGCTTAAGGGGGCGACACGTTCATTTTCGCTGACACTAGAGGTGGCAGGTACCCCGCGGAGTGGGTGCCCCCAGAACTTTACGGGCCCGTCCTTGACGCGGCGACGACTGCGGCCCCACCCCCCGCAATGTCTGACCCGGCCCACACTCTGGTGGTGCCAGAGACAGTCCTCGGCAAGCGCTCTCGCGAGGACACCTACGACGATGCGAATCTAGGCAGTAGCGATGGCCATCAGGCAATCCCACGCAAAAAGTGCAAAGGGAAGATGGCCTCGACCGGGGTTCTGGAGGCGGCGGGGACACGTAAGGCCCGCCACAAGCCCGCCACCAGGGCCCCAAAGCGTCTCAATCAAGAATCCCAGACGGCGAGTTGCGGAGCGGAGAGGCTCGCAGACACGGCGGCGGCGGAAGTTCTTCGTCGAGATCTGCGGGGACCAAGTGTCCAGCAGGTCTTGGTGAGAGCCTCTGCGCCGAGTACGTTGATCTGGGTTGAGGAGAGGGTAGCAGGAGGATCATTGCATCAAGACAGCAGTGTGGTGCAGCGAGAGGAGAACCACAGCACGGAGAGCGACGGCCACGAGGAGCAGGAAGAAGGCGAGTTGTTCAATATCCCGAAGAGGCTGAAGGAACGACAACGAGCCTTACTGGCGGCAACGACGGCGGACTGGGAGCGGAAGGCCGTCAACACGCTCAAATGTCGAATGTGCCCTGGCGCTGACTTCAGCGACTTCGAAGATTTTAAGCGCCATTGCGACACGGCCGAGGCCCACCCCGCGAAAATCTCCTTTTGCAACCACTGTGGAGACTTCTTTGCGCGCGGGGATGCGCTGAAGCGGCACTGCGAGAAGCGACCTGGGGAATGCTTCGACGTCACGGCGGAAGTGGCCAACCAGAAGCGCATCGAGACCAATCGGGTCCACAAGAAGTTCGAGGAAAGGCTCGAGGTCTGTTTGAGGACTGGCAAGGATCTCGAGACGCCGTTTTCGTTGATCATCAAGGCGATGTTCCCAGAGTCGTCCAAGAAGGGCAGCAGAGAGCAGAGTCGACTTGCGGTCGCACGCAAGTCGAAACCTCGCACTAGACGTTAGTAGTATTGCTTCCTTACACTTTGTTTCTTCTTCCTTTTCTTCTTTCTTTTCTTGCCGGTCCTACTGCGATGCGAGTAACTCGCAGTGTGGCGCCACGGACGATTTGTTTGTTTGTCTGCTTTGCTTTGCCTGTAGTGTTCTGTCTCGCCTTGTCTCTTTGCCCAGCTCCATTATATACATCGCAGAGTTTCTCGTTCGGCTTTAACTAGTGTCCCGATTGCACCGCGTTTCCCCCACTTCCGAGCAACCCTTACCCAACTGCTTCTGAAACCCTGCACACGAACTGCGGAGGCAGAGTGCAGGCGAAGAAAAAAAAAGAAGACGAGGGGAACCGAAATAGAAACCAATAATCGATGGATTTCAGCCGAATCGGAATAAGTTCATAAAAGTCCACGTTGACTTTGTCATGGGGGACTTTTTCTTGCCACGCTGCCGCATTGTAAGTAAATCTAGTGCGCACCAGACCACCGAGGGACTTGCCCCTTTCTCTACACGGAGGACCACGAGGATACGTAGTAGATACACACATGCTGCTACACGCGGTCACACGAGAGCTAGTGAACACGTACAAACACATACATATATTCGCCACAAGCCTTGTTAGATCAACCAGAGGTTAATGGAATAACTTGAAACAGACCGACACAAGAGTGCGTCGTCGGGATGAGGAGGATGGGGAGAGAAGAGTAAGAACACGACATCGATTAGGAACCTATCAGAAGACGCATCAGCGCCAACGCCAACTTGTTCTTTCCGGGGATTGGTGTCTCATACATTTTAGCCCTCGGCGAACAGGATGATGGTAGCGATTGGCCTCTAATAGCGTACGTGCCTTAGAAAGGCGTATCTCGATGGACAGACACAGACACGCATGCGTCGGGCGTATCACGCGCGACGCGGGTATTGTACACACAGGGACAAGTCGACCACACATTCGCACCGCCTGCCAAACCATTCCTCGCTCTTCGACAGGGACACGCGTTTACACAGTGCTACGCACGCCGGTGTCACGAAAGTTACAGATCCAATCACGAGCTATGTCAAGCAAAGTCGACTTGGACTCAGGCGAGGCGAGAAGATGATACCAATGTGTTTAAATCGCCGTTCTGACAACTTGAACATTAGCCCATCCTGGCCAGGGGCGTTGCTGTGCGGGGATGTGAGTCGATCATTATAAGATATCTCCTACTCTGCGTCCTGTTTGATCGGGTCGCGGCGAGGCTCAGGGTGGTGACGCCCGTCCTAAATGAAGGGCCATTCCCAAATATCGGACAACCCGAAACCACTGTTCGCATGCTACCAAACCTATTACTTTTTACATCGTACAGCTGGACTTCATCGTCGTGGAATACCGCCTCTACCCCGCCCCCGCAGTGCTCGTTGTGCAGCGCCAGGTGGTGCTCTAGGGCCAGCATTGGGCTACACACGCCATACAGTCGCAGATTGATAAGCCACCCGAGATATCTGCAGCGTGAAATCAACTCACCGCCTCGCTCTGAGGATTCCTGACGGTCTCATCCACGGAAACGATTAAGCATGCGGCCTCCACTGCACTACTGATCGCGTTGACCTTGATCAGGCTAGGCTCCCAAACGAATGCTTCCAAGTTGTCTCGGACACCCTCAGGACCGTCGACATCAACGCCAACCCATTTCTCGCCACGAGCGTGCTTCATGCGAAGTTTATTCAAGATGTCAGTCGAGTCAAGGCCAGCATTGTCGCAGATCTGCCGAGGTATGATTTCGAGTGCTTTCGCGAACGCGATTTGGATGAGTTGAAGCTTTCCGGGAATAGAAAATGCGTGCTTCCGTATATAAGCTGAAAGGTCCATCTGCACAAAAGTTAATGGAGGTGTCTCGTAGCGACAAAACACGCACCTCGATCGCGCCACCACCAGCGACGACCTCCCCATTCTTCACTGCACGCTTCACCACCATCACTGCATCATGGAGACTCCGTTCAACTTCCTCTATGAATTGCTCGGCCCCACCACGGAGGATCATGGTGCACGTTTTCGCTTTGGGACACTCTTCAAAAACGTTATACCGTTCGCCACCAATTTGTCGCTCCTCGAACTTGCCGCAGGTTCCGAGGTGCTCGCGGCTCATATCAGAGGTCGTAGACTGTATTGAGCCGCCAACAGCTTGCACAACCCTCCGAAGGTCTGCAGCCGCAACACGCCCAGCACAAAAGATGTCCCGATCAGCAAACCACTGAGTAGCCAGATCTCCGATGGGGAGCTTGCTCAGCACGACCTTGGCGCCGGTTTTTTCGATATCTTGTAGCTTGCGGTAGATGATTTCCCACTCGGCGTCGACGATCGCCTGGTAATCGGCGACGGCATCCACACGGACTTCAGCGTTGTCCTTTTCCGCCTTTAGTTCGAGCTCCACATTGAGACAAAGGATAAGTGGGTCGGTGAAGGATTTAGGTTGTTGCTCTGCACCAGCGTAAGTGAACGTCTTTTTGAACGATACGCCACGAATAAGAAGTGAGTCTTGCATGCCGCCTCCGGGTATCTTCTTTACGCCAATGAGGGACTCGTCCAGTTCGTCTTGATCAAGGGAGAGAACAGCATCCACGACCATTTTTGAAAAGAAGGGTTTCTCTGAATGGATGAGCTTTGATGACATAGACGTGGATGCGCATTTGAGTAGGAGGGAGTGGAACTTTCTGGACAGTGCGCTTTAGAGTACGTCTAAGACCCAGTATGAATAGCCTTACTCAGGGTCTGAACGATCAACTGTTATTTGAATTTCTTTGATGCGGTCAATGCTCTAAAGAGGGAGAGAATCAGCGAAAAACCGCTAGAGAAAGAAAGCACGCACAAGCTGGGCAGCCTGACGGAAACCCTTCATGATGATGTGCGGACTAATGTCCTCCTCAACATACCCTTTAACCTCCTCCAACATTTGGGCGGCGAGAAGGACAACGCTTGTGGTGCCATCGCCGACCTCTGCGTCCTGAGCTCTAGCAATATCGACGAGGGTCCTAGCTGCAGGATGTACGATGTCCAGAAGCTTCAGGATGGTGGCACCGTCATTGGTGATCTGTGCTTCTCCCCGATCGTTCACTATAAGCTTGTCCATTCCCCTCGGTCCCAGTGTGGTCGCGAGCATCTCGGAGATGGCTAGACATGCTGAGATGTTGGACAGAAGTTGTCCCTTTCCCTGCGACGTATCCGTTCCTTCTTTGAGTAGGACAACGGTAGGTTGCTGCAGGGTACAAGTCTATGGATATTCCGCTGGCGAAAAAGAAATAACTTACAAATGGTAATGGTCGTTGCATTTTTCGTTCGCGTTCGACTAACTCAAAACTCTCCAAAGAAAGATAAAAATCGGTTTATGTCATCCATCTCACGTGACATTCAGTTATACGATGTGAACATGTGCAGGCTCAGGCTCAAGATCGGTCCTTGTTATCTCTCTCCTGTATTTACCTGTACTTTACACGTATGTTATCAATTACTTACATCTCCCCTCAAGTCGGTTTCTTGCACACTACACCGCCCGGCTCGCTTCTCGTTCCGATTGACCACAGGGTGGTCTTAGTTGCCGCTTTTGGGACAGCACTGGAATGGAAAGTAGTGTAATCATGAACGACGTGCACAATTTGTTTTAA
This sequence comes from Lactifluus piperatus, assembly GCA_003315875.1. Classification (NCBI taxonomy): domain Eukaryota; kingdom Fungi; phylum Basidiomycota; class Agaricomycetes; order Russulales; family Russulaceae; genus Lactifluus; species Lactifluus piperatus. Next base: position 13,764 of record QFDX01000685.1, on the reverse strand, counting down.
TATATATTCCCCATGATGAGTGAAGACAAGTGAAAATCGGGTTTGAAACGGGTCTCGACTTCGGCGCCGAGTCCCATCGATTTGGTTGAGCTGTGCTGGGCAGCGTCTTTCTCTCTTGAAACCGAGAAACACAATGAAAGTCTGCAGAACGGGCGAAGCCAAGATACATACGGGTATCCGGGTCCAAGGGTGGTCAGACATTCGGTAGCTCTCTTTGCAGTAGCCTAGTCCATGTACTGTCCTTCCACCAGTCGTTCATAAACTCGATCCGGTCCCATAGGGTTTCTTCGTCTAGACCGTAGATCTCATATTTCCCACCGTCCAGTGGACGGCCTTCCCGACGGGCTACCTCAAGAGCTGCTTTATCTTCTCCCCTGTAAGACTAGATTGGTTAAAAAATTATATCGTGCTTCTCTCATGGAAACTACCTTAGCAACTGCAGGAGTTCTTGTTTGTCAGGGAAAAAAAGGCGTGGCTCGAGGACAGCCAAAATAGCAAGAGATGCACGGTACAGAAATGCATCACCTTCCAAGACGATGACATCCCATAGGCGCGCGCAAGCATCGAAAGGAAGGTGATCGAGGAAAAGGGGTATGAACCAATCTTGAAGATAAGCTGACGGGAATATCTGGTGCTGCTTAAAGTTGAAATAAACTAATAAATATGAGCACGCGTTGCACATAAGGCTTCATTCAGACACATACTCTTCGGCATGCCATCCGCCAGCAAGGTGTCGAAAATCCTACCAACGGATCAGTAACCCTATCTCCTATGCTCGCATGCAAGTTACCTGTAATATGCCTCTACCTGAAAGCGAAGGCGTTCGTTCAACTCAACACAGATCCGAGGTGTGGACGTGGGACTTACATCATCCTTGGTGGATAAGCCCCCATAGAAAGAGCGCATGCAATGCCGCTCTAGCAGGTTCTTCATGGCGATAAAACCTGGGCCCGCTGACATGTTGAGTAGAATCATGGCGGCAATCCTTGCTGTTCCTTGTACATAGCCCAAGCCCTCATCCGAACGAGACACAACCCACGCATACAACATATCCTTGAGCTCCTCGTACATTGGTCCTGAATCTGGGTGGAAAATATGAAGGGATGGAAGCGTGTTTTCCACATCTTGTTCAATTAAACCGATCGACGTCGTCGGAAATGTCCCGGCTGCAAGAGCACGTTTCGCTCGTGCAAGACATATTCGATAGGTATCTACCAAACAGCTTTTAAAAGTCGTGTCAGCACGGAGCAGTTAGGTAGCATCAATACCTTTGGATAAGGCCAATGCATTCCCGACGGCACGCTCCCACATCGTTGAACGCAGCCTTGTAGGTATACCAGCCCACCAGAGCTTTCTCATTGCTGGATTTCGATGAACTACTTTCCAGTCTGGTAAAATTTCTTTCTCCCATATATGTAACGATTGTTCAACTTGGAGCTCTCGTGCTAGCCGACGTGTTTCCAGTGCCTTTCTTCGTTTATCCTCTGTTGACGAAGCCATTTTAGTATGCGTTCCTCGCGCACAAATCACTACGCACCTGCCGCGAGGCTCCTTTTCATCATTTTATTCCAGACTGCCAGATGCTTCTGATCTTCGTCTCTGCTCTTTGGGGGAAGAAAGGGAGGCCTGGTTTTGTTGACAACTTTCTCGAAAGCACTTGGCCCACTCGACCGCGCGACTTTATGTTTCTGATGATTGAACGAGAGCTGTGGCTGTGACGATGCTGCGGAGGCGGTGACGGGTGGTAAGTGAAGTGAAGGTGTCGGAGAGGCCGTCTGGGGTGGAGACTGTTCGGCAGGCGTCCCGGTTTCATCCCTTGGGGTTGGGGTATCAGGCGGGCTTTCAGATGGTAGAGGGGACGAAGGCGGGGAGTCCGAGTTTGCCTCTGCATTAGCTGGGTAGGAGTGAGATTCATCATGATACTCCGCATGACTTTGCGGTTCTGACACTTTGTCGTGTCGACTAGTATGGCCTTGTTCGTGCCCATCATCAGTACTTTCGAGCTCATATTGAGCATAATCGCAGTCTTCTTCACGAAAAGACTTCGTTCCATCCTCGACAGGGCTCAGTGACACTGAGTCAAATTTGGCATAGAGTTGGCCGCCGTCTGAGGACGGTGATAAAGTATCCCTGCAAGGCGTTCAGGCTTGTTACCATGTAGAGTCACAGGGATGCATACTGACGAGGCTGTAGTATCGATATCGAGGGACTCCGGTACTTCATGCTCTTGGGAAGATGATACAGCTCGCGCTAGGTCGGCGCGAATAGCGGTCAACGAGAGTGCATATTGAGGTTCACTGTCCTCGCCATCCGAGAAGGCATCATCAAGATCTAAAGAGGTAGATTCAGGTGGTGGTTTCCCAACGCGTTCCTGGTCGTCGTCAGCGGCCGAGTTGTCCATGGCATTGAGACTTGGCCTCTAAGACTCAAAGCAAAAGTTGAGCTTATGACCAATAAAACATAAGTTATTACGTAATATATATTTCTTCAGTTTGGACGGTCATGATAGCGGAAGTCTTGCTGGTCTTAGCCGGCCATTCTTCATCTTTATTTCCTACAGGTCATACCGTGCACCCATCCTTTGAACAATTTCTTCATCCTGGTGAACAACAATGTCTCGAGTCTATCGGCCTCATCGCGTCGAGGTATCGGAAGATCAAGAATGCTTCATCAACCCTATCCCATTCATCATCTCGCTATGTCTGTGCGCTCGCCTCCACTTTGAATCAAATTCTCAAAAAAGAGTACGAGACCCTCGTCGTAGAAACAGAAGATAAGGTGCTTAGGCGCGACTCAACCCTTGTCGCAAGTGGTTCCTTCGTTCCTTTATCATCCATCCGCGCCACTTTTGCCGAATGGGATGCACCATTTGCAGCCTTGGAAGCATTAGTAGATGATCTTTGCGCAAATGACAGTTGGAAACCTGGTCCCCTCATTGACATGCTTTCATTACGCTCTTCGACGGGCATACATCGTATCGCAAATATCATGTCTCGTTTGTCCTTAGCAGTGCAGCGCGTTTGGAAGGCACAACTCACATCCCTCTTGATACACGGGTCAATTTCAGACACAGATCCCCTTGTGTCGAGGGACTACGTCTTTTTGGACGGATGCGTCCCTCGTTGTGTCTCCGCTCAATCAAGAAATTCGATAGCCTACGTGGGAAAGGCTATTGGAAAGGTCAAAGCCGCCAGATGGAGGACGCAATACCCCCAAACCCTGGCAGCAGACCATGCGAGGCACCTGGAAGCCGTACGCGTCGAGGATCAGTACGCCTTCGATAAGGTCATTACAGAAATCCGCACCAATGTTAGTGAGTGGCTCTGGATGAACGTTCTTACCATCAAAGATGTTGAGACTTCAATTGACTCCTTGTGAGTATCCACATACCCGAGAATGGGACGGTGTCTCACGAGAGCCGTGTAGGGCCAACTACTTTTTAATTCGCAATGGAGAATTCAATCTTTCGTTGATCAGAGAAATTGAGCGTCTCAAGATCTCTCGACTCACCCCCCGCACAGGTCCATCTACGATGATACGTGAACAGGATCTCAATCTTGTATTACTTCGTGCTTCTTTGGGAACCACTGCCCAATACGATCCGTCGCTTTCCCATCTCCGATTTCAACTCCCCTCTGGACCACTACGTCCTCTCCTCCCGTCATTATCCGACCCCAGAAATCTTGCTCCGTCAATTGGTAGCGATAATATGATAGAAACGACCTTCAACGACATCATGCTTGGCACTGCGCTGAACTTGCTATACACAGTGGAGTGGCCATTGGATATGTTTCTCCAACCCACTGACCTGCAAATCTATGGAACCCTCTTCGCATTTCTATCTTCTATCAGGAAGACACACACGCGGATGCATACGTGCTGGACTGCGTTGTCTAATGCACAACGTGCTCGTCGACGTTGGACCGGATTGGGCGAGGGTGGCACAACAGAGGACTTGGCTGCGCGTCAAGGTCTCCTGCGATGTGGCTGGGGCTTAGTGCGAGAGATGAATTGGTTTCTTGACAGCTTGCTCAGCTATGTCATGACAGATGTCATCGACAGCGAGTTCAGAAGACTCAAGAAGCAACTGAGCCCAGAAGGGGACACGAGGGTTCAAAACACTGAAAACACGGCCAACCAGACCACAGATCCTTCCAACCCTAAGGCCCTAGGGTCAGCAGCAGAACCGACAGAGCTGGGAACAGAGCCAATCGTGGCTCCTGGCACGACCAACCTGGACTTTACGACACTGCAGAATATACACACCACCTACCTAGAGCGGCTATTAACGGGTTGTCTTCTAACAAACCCTGTGCTCACAGCTACGCTCCGACCTATCTTCGAGCTCTGCGAACAGTTAGTTGCACAGGTGGAGAGATGGGGAGGTGACGTGTTACCTGCTCTACTGTCCGAAGGCAGTCTAGCTGGCGGGGCCGATGGGGTCGGCAAGATGGTTAAGGAACGTTGGTTCGTCGTTTCGGAGATTAACGAGGTTCGTCTAGTCACGTTTGAGCCTCGGTACGCCCCGCTTATCTGCACGCGCCTCGTACTCGCTTCCAAACAGACCTTCCATTCGCTTCTGGATACGTTCTATGAACAACTAACACAGTCTACGTCTCAGCAAACATTCGCAGGAAGAACAGACGCCTCAAAGTCAGGTTTCCTGAACAGCACAATATACAACACGTCTGTGTATACCCCAGCGATGCGGACGAAGGATGGGAGAAGGACGGACAAAATTGGGGAGATGCGACGACACCTCGAGCGGTTGTTACTTCGACTGGACTTTAACGAGGAATTCTCTCGAGCGAAAAGTGTCAAAGGAGGGGAGGATATATTACGTGCAATCAAGTCCGATTACATATAATATTAATCTGATATAGATTGAGTAAATTACGCCATCATGATCCTAACCACAGCCAATCATCATATTTGACATGACCGGGTCGCGTGTGTATCATCGACTTTCTCAGCAGTTCCGTTTCCTCTCATCTTCCACGATGGCTACCCGTACGTTCATATCCCTTGCCATATTCACTTTTCATTAACTCCATTTACTAGAATATGCTCCTCGCCTTATCGGTGCTCCCAACACCCTCGGTACGTTCCTTTCCATACGTTATCCTATCAAGCATCTTGACCCTAAAGCAACCATCAACCAGAACATCGCGTCTACATCGAACATAACGGCCAGGTTGTCTCACCGTTCCATGACATTCCGCTTTTTGCCGATCAGAGTAATGGCATCCTCAACATGATCGTCGAAGTCCCTCGCTGGACAAATGCAAAGATGGAAATTTCCAAAGAGGAGCCGTTCAATCCCATCAAGCAGGATATCAAAAAGGGTCGTCTGCGCTACGTGCGCAACTGCTTCCCTCACCACGGCTATATCTGGAATTACGGTGCTTTCCCTCAGGTTTGTGCTGTCCTTTCTGCCCCTCGTAATATTACCCGCCTTTTTCAAACCTCAAATTTTGCGAATATAGACTTGGGAGGACCCCACTCAGCATCATGCAGAGACCAAAGCCAAGGGTGACAACGATCCATTGGACGTTTGCGAGATCGGTGAACAGGTGGGTTACGTCGGACAAGTCAAACAAGTCAAGGTCCTCGGCATCATGGCCCTTCTCGACGAAGGCGAGACCGACTGGAAGGTCCTCGTCGTCGACGTCCAAGACCCGCTCGCATCCAAGCTGAACGATATCGAAGACGTTGAACGTCACCTCCCCGGCCTCGTACGTGCCACCAACGAGTGGTTCCGGTGCGTAGCCTCCTTTTACATTTTTTTCCCCCTCCCGAACGGTTCCTGACCCTGGTCAAAACACTCTGGCATGTTTCTACCCTCTACAGGATCTACAAGATTCCCGATGGCAAGCCTGAAAACCAATTCGCTTTCTCTGGCGAGGCTAAGAACAAGAAATATGCCGCCGAAATTATTCATGAATGTCACGAAGCCTGGCGTCGCCTCATCTCTGGCGAGTCGCCCGCCAAAACACCCACCTATGATCTTTCAATGTAAGTTACTTTGCCACGAGGCAAAGATGCATGTTTTTGAGCTGATCCCCCACCTAGTCGCAACGTAACAAACTCACACTCCCCTGGATTTGTCAGAATGGATGACCATTCATACACAAGCCTACCTCTCGATTCCAGGAGGCCGCCCGCTCCTGTGGAACCTGCCAGTTCGTCTATTATTCACTTGTCAATGGCGCCGTTGCTGACTTGGCCTATTAGTTTCCAAGTGGTTCTACATCTCTTCTGCGCAGGTCTAGGCACTTGCAGGGCGCAGACAAAGGAGATTATGATGTCGTCATCGGGCTGTCAACACATCCATTTTGACCAGCCCAACAGAAGTGTTGCCTCGAGTCCTTTAGAGGAGAATGTAGTAATCATCAAGTCATCATTAACGTGTTTTGAGCTATCTATAGATACATAAGGGCTTCTAGCCGACGTGAAGCAATCACGGTTTTTGATCCAAGATTCGATCTGGTTGTGCTGGTGGGTATCGACAGTAACGATCCCCGATGAAAGTGACCGTCCATACACCTGTTCTACTTCGTCAAGCTGTGTCAGGGGTCGATGATACAGAGTTCGTGCTGACCTTCTAGAGCAGAAAAGATGGAATACTCCGTAGTGGTAATGCCTGATACTGTATGCGTCTCAAGGACCTTGCCTGGCTTACCACCCTTCTTCGGGCTCAGCTCTGAGCGCTGATATGTGAATGAGAACGGCGGCTCGCCAATTAGGGTGAACTTGATCTCAGCCTGGTCACCTGCGGGATCACTATAAGCAAAATTGTTCAAATGGCGTAACGGGATGAGCTTGCCTTCGTGAATATCTTGGAATATCCTATTCCCTTGACCGACCTGCGCAGTGGGCAGAGGATGGACTGCGTAGCTCAGGTCTGTCACCATGGATTTACACATCTTTTGTTGCTGAGCAATGGACGTGATTTTGAACTCCCCAGGTTGTTGGAGGGAAAATGCGAGCGGCGACTGGTTGGCCTCTTGGGTGTATGCCTTGCCATTCACACGGTACCTATATCACATCAACAGAAGAAGCTGATGTTTGAAGGAAACGGTCTCACCCGATTGTCCAAGGAGGAATGCCCTCCAGTTGGAACTGCGCAACTTCTCCGACACAGAAGTATTCTCTTCTATCGAATGGGACAATTGCAGCAGACTCTGCGACATCTACCCAAATTGACCGTTCTCGAGGATCCGGTAACTTCTGGTCGCAATGCGACGCATCCTTGACAGTCTCAATAGACACCTGGTGCTGACCGACAGATTTGAACTCGTATCTTGGTAGGTCAAGCCGCCAAGTCATATCGTGTATCGTCACAGTCTCGGTAAAATGTTCACTGGCGGCGAAGTTTTGTACCGATATTGTGAGTTCGAAAGGCGGTTTGCCTTGCAGTATGATAATGCCATCCGTTGAACCCTTATCCTGGGGCACAAAGTTCTCGTGTAAACAATACGAGAGCCTATTAGTACTTGCGAATCGCGCGGAAGGTCGCATGAGAACTTCTTGTTCAAACAATGGTCGGTCGGAACGGGGAATAACGACACCCTTGTGCTTGGAGAGTGGGTACGCAGTATCACCAACTTGTTTAACTTCATAGTAAATTCGCCCCGGTTCAGATGTGTGAAGCTGGAAGCGTGTTCGGGGTTGTATACTGTTGAAGGTGGGCTGATCAAGTAGCCTTGTGCCACCAGAGTCAACGGATCGAGCGATGTTGTACATAATTTGAAAGGGAGGTCGACCTGCCAGAATTGATTAGCGTACTCAAATTTACCAACTCGGAAGAGAGACCTGTGAGATCGAAGTCAACATGTCCACTTGTTCCTTCACAGATAACGGGAAGAATGTAGGTGCCGTTATATGGCTCGTACACAGCCTCTGTGTCTGGAGAGATGGTTGCAGATGGCCGTGGAATCCAGTCTACTTCGTATGTGGATTCCTGGGCCGAGACTGTGCCAGGGCATTGCGAATCGGCTACCTGTTGTCACAGTCATATTACCTAACATTTACTTGACCTTGCTAAACCCACCTCTAAGATCTCGTAAACACCTTTTTCTGTGACCCGGAGGTAATCATTGGGCGACTCCATCCGAGCTACGTAGATCTGTTCTGGGTGTTCAACGGTGCGATATTTGATCTGCCATGGCTAGCAGACAGTTAGCGGAAGACCGAATGTCAATTCTAGAACCAGGATATACCCCATCACCAGTCAATCTCAACGGAAGACTCGCTTGCTCATTTTCAAGAGTAACGACATGACGCCGATCCCACTTCCCATAAAACTTTGCGGTGGGTTTCACTTTCTTCACGTTAACGGTAACTCCTGGGACAGAGAGGGTACGTTTGCACCCAGATGAGTCCTCAACGCTAACTAATCATGGGGTTCATATCAGTGTAAAGAACCACTAATGAGAATGAAAAACACACACCGATGTTGACTTCGAACGATCCGCCTTCCCTATTCACATCCTTAGGAACGATGATTTGTAGTCTTCTCCGAACGGTATCTATACCAGGAAACGACACGATCTCTGATTTTTGGGGGCCAACAAGCTGGAGGCTCAGGTTCCACGGTGCTATGCCCTGTAAGCCACGATTAGTTAGTTCTTATTTTAGAACTACTGTCCAGCCGATGTCTCTTACCGTAAGGATGACATCCACATCGACAAAATCCTCTGAACAACTATTCAGCATGATCCGGTCCCTTCCAGAGGAACCTGCAAAAGCAGCCGACGCCAAGGGATGGACCATCTGATCAATGGTAGGACCCTTCAATTCTGTCTTGTCATAATTGGCATCGCTCAAGTGAGAAAAACTATAGATGTAATGGCCACTTTGTGAGGGCTGCAGAGTCATCTCGCCGCGAGAGTTGTAGAAGGTCTTGACCAGCTCCCGTGCCGGTTCCTTGTCTCGCTGCATTCGGTAGTAGACGTGAAACGGTGGCGTGCCATGAAGGATAAGCGAGGCAGCCACACCGGTATCTCCAGAGCTGCGAAAAGATATTAGCAGTCAGTCATGTGGTGCCTGGTAAAGTAGCGCACCACTCATGGATTCGCCTCCATTCAATCTCGGCGGCAGGCTTGGGTAACTCCACCACTGTACAAGTTTCGGGGCTTAACACATCCCCTTCACAGTGTTTTCCCCTGATATCCATGATAGTATAATCCCCAGGTGAATCGGCTTCAACAATCAAGTCACGCTTGCCTGGCTGGGTGTGAATAGTTTGCTGCCATGGCCGAAAGCGTTTGTTGATGCTCTTGCCAGATTCGTCTGTGGGGGGTTGGTATCGCACTTTCACGTCCCATGGCGAGTCCAAGTCATCGGCTTCTTGAGTATGAATGATTAACGAAACATTAGAGCCGATGCGAAGAGATGACGGCTTTTGTGGCCCGCAACCTTTGAAGGCCATGGTGGGACGATGAAGAACTCGGAGCGAACGACTGATTTTTGTGTTAGAGTTAGGGGAGAGGTCTCCGCTCTTCACGGGCAACCAAGTGGCAGAGAGCTGTTCTAGGTTCCCAAGAGCATCTGTAACACTCTCAAGCACGTATGTATGGTGACCAAAAGCCTCGGCGGAAACGGTAAGCGGCACGCGGACCTCTTGAGGAGCGAGAAACGACCCAAGTGGGGTTTCGGGGCGTGAAATACGCTCGTTCTCGATGCCCTCTACAATAAAGTATTCCCTAGTGCCATTGATCTCCTTGAACCACTTGAGACTAAGGGGAGGGACGCCAACGATGCTCAGAGTTAATTGGACATCCTTTTCTTTGCCAAGTGCGTTTAGACCGGCGGCTGCGCACTTGACGTTATCTCCGCGAGTCAAGGCATCGCCATCGACGAACTGAGCGCGAGGGCATGGAGCAATAGTGACCTCAGACGGGAGAGAGATGCGAGCGTCGACACCGGATGGGTCATTGACGTCTTGGAGGCGTATCGTCCCCGGCTTCGAAAGGCGAATGTGCACAAGCGACTGAGTTTTCTGTAAGCGTGGAAGAGAGGAGCGAGCATCGCGCGATTCATCGCTCGCGTATTGATCATCATAGTCATCGAGGTCATTGTCGTCGTAAGACTCTTGTTTCGCGGTCTTCGTTATTCGCAACTGTTCCAAACGTGCACTTTCGATGGTTTTAAGATCACGCGCAGACAACGTTACCGATTCGATTTTGCCCCCAGACGACTCGACGTAGCCTAAAGGCGTGACAGTATAGCGCAAGGAGGTTGGATTAGAATTGTTCAAGAGGATGGGAACAAGGACACTGCTTAAGGAAGTATCCAAACAGAACCGTTGGTTATAGGGATTGAGTTGCGCGGTGCTGATAGGTGACATGCGAACAGTGTGTTGACCAGCGAGATGAAGGTCCTTGCTGCCATAGCCCTCGCCTGTCACAAGGCCGAACGTAAGGATGGAGAGTATATTGAAAAAGCCAGGAATGCCGGAAGACGACTGAAAATAGTGATCTAGAGATTCCCTGATAAGCGGTACGTCATGATATATTGACCAACGTACCCTCATGCGATGAGGGTGCACTCGAGTCCCCAAAGATATGCAGCCGAATACCACCAAACAAAAGTCCATCCAAAAGAGCGAGACCAACAATTTGCAATAGTACAATGGAGTTGGCGTAATTCAATCGCGGGATGCGTAGGCGCGAGAGGGCGAGACAGAATAGGATGTCAACAAGTAACCACTTCTTGCCATAGTGAAGGGTGGGACCTCCGTCTGAGGAGAGAAGGTACTGGAAAAAGTCGAGTAGTTTTACGGCCTATACATTCCAGGGAAAGACAGTGAATAGAATGGTCAGCGCGAGAGTTACCCTAGGGTGTTCTCACCTGAATGAGCAATCCAAAGCTTAGTGCGTACAATCTCTGGGATGGGATATCAAGGAAACATTCCGGGATAAGGGGTGTAACACGGGGAGGCGATGGAGGCGAAGATGTTGGGGGTTTAGAGTTGGCATTGCCTGAGGACATGTCGCGGGAGTCAGGACAAGGGTGAAAGCTCAGCTCAGCTTTTCGCGAGCAGACAACCACAAGCGTGGCGCGCCACAATCAGGTGACCGCTAGTCGACCCTTTATTCGTTTGGACGCGACATCGTACTATCTGTCGTTGTCGATTCTAAATCGGATGCTGCATCCTGCGGCCTCTATCTTATCCGAGTCTGGGGTCAAGTGGCGAAGCTGGAATTTCCTGAAGACAGTCATGCAACTGAAATACACGCCACTGTCCGAAGACGTGGCAGTCTCATCTGTTTAGCCCTTGGCCTGCCTTTCCTCTGTCCTCTTGCAGGGTCTCGGCGCAGTGAGTGCGAAGGTGGGTGTCGTGTTTTCTGGCACGGGGTGTGTGGTTCCACGTCGTCTGGACCAGAAGCAAGGCCAGAAATTTGCGATGGTCACCATGGCCTGTCGTCCTCACGGCTCACGCCGGACTCTGACGAATCCATGTCGACATCTTCCGCTGCTTCTGGTGTGATCTGCGTGGAGGAAAGGGGAAATGGGCGCGGACGCGACGTGGTGCGTTCCATGTCAGGGTCCTGTCGAAAATTATGTGGACACCCTGTCCGGTAGCAGTAGGGTTCCCTATGATTTTTCTGGCCCGCCACACATCGCTACCATCTGGCAACGCGCCTCTGCACCCAGGAGAAGAAGGTCATCATGGGTAGTGCTGGCTGTACATATTGCAAGCGAGAATGCCAGATGATGGGGGGGAACAAATATCCAAAAGGTAGGAATGCGTGATGCTTCCCAAGACATCTCGCTTCACACAGAATCAAGCGCTTTATCACACTTCCCTACCCAGAGCGATGGTCACTGTTGGGGAACACTACTGAGTCGAAAATAGTTATCATGGACCCTTTGATTGAGGAAGAGATTCTCCGGACGTGAGCTTTTCCGTTTCCATTCTAATTACTTGGTGTCACCGTGACCTTAGTTGTGTAGCGCTCCCCTTCATGATCATGATTTAACAGTTGACTACCTGCCACGTATAAATGTATTGTATGATCGATATAGTCCAATCCCTCGTGTTTGCATCGACTTTCAAGGGAGAAGCGCAGTTGGTCGCTCATCAAATCCCTTTATGACGGTCTTCTGAGGCCATTCCTAGAACCTATCACGGCTTCAGTCGAGTCGGATCTCGAAAGCTCTTCCGAGCACTCAAGCAAGATGACACAACTCCAGGAAATTCGTAAAAGTGGGACTATCAAGGCAGGTGGCGGATCGTGTGTTCAAGTCAATAGCCCGGTCGTACTCAAGCCAAGCACAAGGCGGACTCATCGCAATCTGGTCAAATTTTGATCGAACTTACTCCGACGGACGCGATCGAAGAGCGTTTGATTCGTTCATTGAGGTTCATATCAAATCAGGCAGAGTTTCGTTCTTTTTTTAGTGGAAGTGGTGCTTTGCGTTCGTTATTTCCAATGGCTCGAAAATCCGTGGTCCACAACTGCGCAACCCCTAAGAGAGATGGGGTTGTTCTCTGCAGCTAGCGCAGATACTATATATACCCATATCTTACAATCACATCCATGCACAGGAGCGCATTATTGAATAAAGACTACGTTGGTCTGAGCCATAACTTTGATCAATAAAACTGAGCCCTATTGTCGTATCAATTAAACCGAGTCGAGCAGCGCTACCTAACTATCTAGTTACACAATCCATGTCATGGCAGAACTACTCACGATATCAACACCTCCTAATGCCGTTATCTGCTCAGATACCAGAAGAGCAGGTATGCTCCAAAGAGATAGAGCAACTTCTTCACTTGCGGATCAAGGTTGACCAGCGGTGCTTCCACGCCATTATCTCGAACAGATTGGGAGGTCGCGGAGGATCCACCGAGGCTCTGTCCTCTACCTGAGAAAGCAGCAGGAGCTGCCCCGGAGCTGTGCTTTCGTAAAGTGTTGTCCAACGCGCTGGATTTCAGAAGTTTAAGTGGTTGAAGAGATATGAGGCTGCAAAACGTACGCTTTGTCGGCACCCCTAACTTGATCCACTTTGGTCTGTCCTTTCAGAAACACAAAGGTTGGCCTGGAAGCGCATACAGTTCTTTCGTGAGGAGCGCCCGATAACAAGGACCCAATATTTACATAGCGCTCACACCATAACGACCCGCCACCTCCTTCGCAGCATCCACGTCACACTTGAGGAAATTCACGTTTGTATACTGCTTTGACAAAGCCTCATACGTAGGAGCTATTGCATGGCACGGTCCACACCTGCAGTTAACTGAGCGGGTTCGGTTGTCCGAACAGTTTCAATAATATATACCATGAAGCGTGAAAGTCTATGACCTGGACTACGTGAGCATCGGGCGAATTCTATTCCAGCTAGACAGCTGGGGCGGGCTTACAGTCAACTTTGCAGGCGACTTGCTCAAAATGGTATCAAGTTGAGCAACTGAGGTAATATGAGTTATGGACATAAGTCTCCTTGCAATCGTGGATGAGAGGGGTGCAGCTTATGTAACAACTTGCGTAGATGCCATGTAGCCGGAGCCGAGCGGTGTCAATTAGCCAGCTTACAACCGAGTACAGTAACTATGGAACACCCGCGCGACTCTGAAAGCGAAAGATATAATATAGATTCATACACTTCTCAAACAAATTGGGGCTATCTCATCTATCTATCCACGCCGAATAAACTGTCTCAGCTCCACCCTCGAAGTGATGAGCCCGTAGTTGAAGAATTCTGGAGAGACTATCACGTCGAATGCTCCACTTTAACCGCCGCATGACAGGC
>QFDX01000683.1:0-42752 GCA_003315875.1 Lactifluus piperatus | reverse complement strand
TGCACCCGCCGAGCTCGTTTAGTGCGACTGGCGCGAGCGCGGCAGTGGCCGGTACGGCACGATCCTAGGCTGTTGTTGGCCGGCCTCCATCGCGAAATACGAAGCCTCTTTTGACCCTTCCCGGGTCGATTTAGCATATTTTCTCTCGACTTCGTTCGCACGTACCCCTCCCCTTTTTTTGTTTTTTTTTCTGCTCATTTTTTTTTTGTATGCTAGCGCTGCATGTACATATACCAACTGTCATTTAGGCAGGAGTCACTATATAGCATACCGGGTACTCTACAGCATCCATCCACCTGTCGGTAATTATGTGTATTCACATGCCCAATGCACTACTACCACCAGTTATCGCTGCGAGTGACGTCTACCCCTCCCTTTATTCATCCAGCGGGATATCCTCAACTGTATTGTAGAATTCATACGCGATGCGTTTCTGCACGTCGAGGCTGCTCTCCTCCTGCTTGTTCGGTCAGATCGACAGACTAACAGATAGGTTTGAATCGATAGCTCGGAGGCCCATACGCACCAGAGTGCCCGCTACGCCGCGGATGACAAGGTAGCGGCGGCCCGTCAGGATTGCTTCTGTCACGATACCGTCGTGCAACACATCCTTAGAGCCTGTAACGAAGCCGCCAGCTTCTTGTGCGATCACGATACCTGCCTACAAAAACACACACACAAGAAAACCCGCCCCCACACAGCTCTCAGTCAAAAAAGGTTTGTTGATGTCGCCCGCTCTGGACGAGAGTAGAGAGGGCTAGACGTACGCATACATCCCACGGCCTGATGGGGGAATGTGTATGTCGTTGGCGTTAGCGCAAATAAAAGCAGCGAGGGGACCAGAAACAACAAGGACTTGAGAGAGAACGTACCAACATCCAATTTCCCTATATTTCGGCACATCGACAAATTTTCAGCCTCCTCCAAAAGAAAGGAGGGGAGGCCACGCACAACGCACCAATACATATCCAGCGCGCCCTGCGCGACCAGCGCAAAATTCATCGCGGCGCTCCCAAGTGAGCGCAGCGCGTGCGCCATGACGCCATGTGGCGGTGAGCCAACCAAGCGCGCAAAGCTATCTGCCTTGCGTCGTACCGCCTCCTGTCCGCGGTCTGAACCCCACTCTACAGCGATCTGCGCACCTGCGAGGCCGGACAGCGGACGGGCGGAGGCGGGCGCGAGCGGGAGGCGTTGAGGCCCCTCTGGGTGCGCCGGGCTGTGTAGGTAGGATCCGTTTCCGCGCACGCCGGTGTATAGTTGGTTTAGGAAGGGGTTGTAGATTACGCCTAGGACAGGCACGCGCTTGTCGATTAGCCCCAGCGAGATGCATGCGTAGGGGAAGCCATGTACAAAGTTGGTCGTCCCGTCTGTGTTAGTTATATTTAGGGGTATGCATGCTGGGCGGCACCCCGTGGTTGCCCATGCATACATTAGTATACGTACCGATTGGATCAACACAGAACGTCGGCAAATCCGTGAGTGGTGGGCGGGTCCCGGACGAGTACGACTCCTCGCCAATGCTGCGATAGATATATGCGCACTCAACTTTTTCTGAGGAACGGGATATTTGGAGTGGTACATTACAATTGGAAATGTGGGTATGCGCGCGCGATCTCAGCCCGGACAAGGTCCTCGACCTTGACGTCGTACTCAGTCACGAGATCTACCGCGTTCTTTTTCTCGCCCACGCTGCTTGCGCCTGCATGGTGGATCGCATGCGACCCTTCTAGCATGAGCGACCCCGCTTTACGTGCAAGCTCGGTCGTGAATCCGAGGATCTCTTGTAGTTCTGAGGGACTGAGCGAACCAGGCATGGATTTGGAGAGATAACAGGTGATCAGCTGAAATATGATCGATGAAGATGTCGCTCGACGCTTCACGGCGGCCGTGCACGTGCGTCAAATCATGTAGAGGGGGAATGAGAGGAAATCTACGAGGCTTTACATGGTAATGTGATGATTATCAAAGTTCATCAAATTTCGTACGCAAGTTATTAATAATAGGTGGCATTAATTTAATAACAAGCAGTCCGTCGAAGCGAATAGTCCAGCGGAACAAATACAAATATTATAAGGTAGTGAGCACGGTGATGATTGAGTTATATTTTCATTCAATCTGGTAAGCGATGTGTGCCCAATCTGCGCGCTTAATACGTTACCCAAGCCCCGAGTAACACGCCACCAGCTGTCGTTGCAAGTGCTGCGAGCAAAGGTGAGGATATGTGTAGGGGGCGAACATTCGCCACGCCTGCGTTCCTGAAAAAAAAAAAAGATATTTTTCAACTTTGGCTCAGGTTAGCTGGACGCGGTGCATACCCTGTTCCGGTCGCTGCGCTGGCTGCAGCTTTAGTGGCAACTGTGTAGACAGAGCCAGCAAAAGTGGTGACAACGCCTACACCACTTTCCGCGAGAGTGATAGCCTCACCCCCAGCCGCAGTAACTTCGGTGTAGACCTTGCCGCCGATCGCTACGACATGGTCAAAATAGGACTCAGCCCGTGAATTGATCAGATAGACTGGAGGACGTACATGTGACTATGGTGCCAACTTCACCTCCAAGGGAGGTGGCTTGCGTGAAAATAGATCCTGCTGTCAACCCAAGTCAGGCTGCGCGATAGGTAATTGAACAGCTGGCTTAACATACCTGCGGAGGTAATTTCGCTCCCAACAGAATCGATGGCTGACACAACTACGCAGCGTCAGCAAGGCGAGTACCTCCGACTGAGACCGCACACACCTTGGCGCTTCTGTTGGAGTTGGACTTCTGGCGCTCCAAGGGCAAGCACGGCGAGAGAAAGAACGGAGACAATCGATATGAACTTCATGGTGGTGGAGGGATTAATGAAGAATGAGAATGAGACAAGAGAGGAGTAGGGAGAAAATTAGATGGCATGAGTAGACCCTCGGAATACTGATATATAGGGAGATGAGGTCCACAGGCTTGCGTCAGACGCGACAGACAGCGATGAACACAAATTTCGCGGCTCCAATATGAGCGGAGTGAGCGGAGCAATATTCACACTCAGTCAGCTTTAAGCGCTTATACCCGTTTATGCCCGTTTACGTCTCTTCCACCCCAGTTACCCTACAAAAAACGGCAATCGGGCCCATTTCGAGCATTCCCAACACTGAAATTATTAACATTTTCTTTTTGTCCGTTCATAATTTTACTAAAGCTGCACTGAAAAGACATGACAGCAAAGTTAGTATCATGCGCAGCACGCGACTGCGGCTACCACCAATGCATAGCATTTCTATCCAGCCGGGTTGCCTCCTTTTTCCTGCGCAGTCGTGTGAACTCCACAAGCTCCACTTTATTCTGTCCATGCAGTGCACGTCCTCGCAAAAACAGCGCCCTGTTCCGAGTCCGAGCCCGGCCAGCCCGTATGTGCGCACGGCAACCTCGGCCCGGAAGGATCTATCTACATCCACCAGTCACCAATTCAACGCCGGCTGGAAATGTCTCCTGCCTCATGGCATGTGACTTCCCAAGGCTCTTTCTCGGCTCGTTTCGGGTCGTCTCATTACTTCCCGTGTCCCTTCAACCGTGGCAAGTTTAAAGCCCCTGAATGCAACCGATGCACTGGCAACAAATTGCACACGACTTTCCAGGGCCTTTAGGCTCTTTCAGATGACGTTCTGATAGATGCGGAAATGATTGTCTCATTCTATCAGCTACTTTCGCTTTTAGTGACTTTTCCCCCGGGAGTGGCGTCCTACCGGAGCGAGGAAGTCCTCTTTTCGGTGATATGTTCACGACAGTTTGGAAAAACGCCGCAGTTGCCAGCTCATAACACCTCACGCAGTCTAGAAGTCCATATCTTCAATTCAATGGCACAACCTTTCTCGTATATATGCGCTGTCAGCAGACATGCTGGTCTATGTAATGGGACTGCCGCACTACGCTATGTACACCGTCACTACGCTCACCTTGAGTTCATCTATTTTGCTTAATGCTAGTCGCCTAGACAAGAAACCTGTAAGTGATAACCGGAGTCAATGACAATTTCCCATATCGACAATCATTGTCATAATCTACAGGAACTAATGCCACCGTCTAGGTTGTCCAGCCTTCGTTTGTCTTATCGCAAACGTTGCCTATATGTGTGCATGTGTTACCTCGACAAGCACACTGTCTTCCCGTAGAAATGATCTTCGCAATCCTCGAAGCGGGGTATTATATGCATGACTTTCAGCAGGACACCCGGTTTCTCTTAACTGCCTCGCTTGTGAGCAGAAGTTGGCGTCAACCTGCGCAGTTGCTACTATTTCAACAAGTCGTTATTCGTTCTCAGGCAGCTTTCATCTCGTTGTGCAACGCCATATCTTCCGATGCAACGCATGGAGAGGTCCTTGTGAGACAAGTGCGGTCACTCAGTGCTGCATTGGACCCAGAACAACCAGGGTGTCTCCAACCCCCCTCCCTATGTCATGCCATTTCCTTGTTTCCCAATTTGAACGAACTGGATCTGGCGTGCTACTCATTTTCGAAGCCTCAAAAAACCTCATACCAGCGCGACGGCAAATCTCTTCCCATCTTCGATAATGAAGCGTTATCTATGTTACACTCCGGGCCTCCCATCACCGTCCTCCGCCTCGCAAACTGGTCCAGCGACACATCTTTGCTAGACAAACTTCTCTCCCTTTATCGATCCTCCCTGCGTGTCCTCTCCCTGCGCGGTCCTCATTCCTCCTTTCCGGGCCCCGCCACTTTACGTCTAGCTACCTCACACCATACACTCGACCTGACACTACAACCCCCGCTGGCTTCCACTCTTCTCGATTGGCTCACAAACCGCGCAACACGCCCGCGTATACATACACTCGAGTTTATACGGCAGCCAGAGCCTGCGGTCCTGGCGGCTCTGCTTGCGGCACACGGCGACGAGCTCAAATCACTCGCGCTCCCAACGCTCACCACAGCAGACGCAGCACTCGTCACGGCGCACTGTTCCTCACGACTTAAATCACTGCGCACGGAGCACCCGTATGCTGCGCTCCCCGCTCTGCGCTTACATCTGCACCACGTCGCCCTCGCGGTACACCCTGCTCTTACGCTTGTCCGCGAGCAGGTGGGCATCCATTCTGGTATTAAAATGTGCGGGAGGCTGGAGCGCGTGAGTGTGATGGTATGGCGCGGGAACGAGGAGCAAGAGGCTGTGCGAGCGTTGAAGCTGCTTTGTGCGCAGCTTGGGGTCTGGATTCGGTTTGAGAGAGAGGTGAAGGAGTTTCGGGCCCGTTTTCGGGAAGCCGTGGTGCAGCGCACATGAGTTGTGGGTTTCATTCTTCATGTAAGAGGCCATAGTGCGTGTGAAGATACTGTATACGAGTGCTGTGTGCTACTCGTTTCAAACACCTGCCGCACCCGTTTGATGGGTATTGCATTAGACACATATTTCAATTGTTCATCGCGCGGGAAACCCCCTCACCCTCCCAGGGGTGCCCCACATGGCCTATATAAACAATACAGTCGGGGTCTGAGAACAGAATCGAATTTGTTTAGCGAAGGCGCGTGGGACTGGTGGCATCATCACGGGTATGGAGAATATGGTTGTGCTAGAATTGCGTCTTAAGTACTATTGTGGACTCGCATTCATAGTTGCTGTCTCACCGCCGCCAACACTGCGAGGCCCATTATGCCAAGCGAAGCCTGCAAATCTGTAAGTGATTTAAAATAGGGCGCCAACACTGCTCGGAGCGAGGCTCTACATTCAAAGGAGTGGTTTAATACAGCATAACTGTTGCGCAATATGGCGTCATGCAAGTTACCGCTCATAAACGATGATGTTTAATTTCCGTATCACCAATTTTGGTGACAGTTCATCCAGGCATGTCAGGCGGACGAGTTCCAATATGTCTGTTTGTAATTTGGACCAGATCGCATGTTTGGTGTTGTCCTGGCATTGAGGTATCGGGATGGCGCGTGTGAGAGGGGAGGAGGACAAATTACCGACTCGGGCCACGGCTTTCATGAACATCACCGAGAAGAAGTCGCCGGTGGGGTGAGAGAAGCTTGCAGGTGGGAGAGGCGGAAATGATGGGCCAAGGCCAAGAGAAAAGGTGGATTATTCGGTGATTCATAACGAAGGCACCTTGGGCCTGTCTATCTCAGACCAGGGGTGTCCCACTGGCAAAGGACAATCACCGACACGTCACAGAAGTCGATCTATGGCTTACGAATGAACGGCCATGATCCACGGTACCTATCGCATAATTATGCTGTAGCTTGTCGCTTACGACGTGCCATACTACCGTACTGCCCAGTACGTATCGAAGAAATGTCAATAGAGTACTGGAAAGTACGGTTGACCGTGGCTTCTCAGCTTTGCGGCAAAAAGATGTCGACGGGCATTGCCCGGATTGTTGCTCTTGTGATAATGACGAAGGCATTCCGTTTCTAAGGGCTACAATCCAGAAGACGTCGTCCTGGGCTGCCAGTGGGATATGGGAGATAGCAAGGCCGGGTTCGGCGCCTTTGTCGACAAGATACACATAACCTGGTGTCCCTTCTAATGAGCTTCCTCGATGGTGGTGCCCTATTCTTACAGCGAGACGAATGTTCGGTGCTCCATTTGCTGCTTGTTAATGTGTGTCAATAGCTGATAGTGCTAATACAGTTCCGTCCATTGGGCATGGAACTGTGTCACGCGAAACCACCTTGGCGCCCATACCACGCCACAGCACGGGGAACTCGGACTTGATGAGAATGGGGCAAAAGATGATTCCTAGCGTGCGAAGATTCCCTGATTCAACCCAGAGAAAGGTACAGCTCACGAGCGGTACAGTCAGGCCATAAAACAAGCTGGACAACACCAATGTCCTTGAAGAGGCGATGGAGGAGCAATGTAAAGTGTACTGGCCGGTATGAATAAATGTCCAAGTCGGACTGAAAAAATACGAAGTGTGTTCGCAAGAATCACCAGGATATCGATAGCACGGCGTGAAGACTCAGGTAGTGTGGTCGGTGTTCGGAAGTGCAAGCAACCCTGGCTGCTGCCTGGCGTGGCGTGAGAACTGCACACCATATCTGACGAGGGCGTTACTTTGTCTAATTTTCTTTCGTCCGTACAAGATGGCACCTGCAAGAAAGTCGCCGTCCGTCTCAAAAACACGCTCATCTGGGTCCCAGGTCTCTTTGCAAAGGACCAAAGGCGAGAACTTCTACCGCAATGCCAAGCAGGTCAAGCGTCTCAAGATGCTTACCGGCGGCAAGGCCGTGCGCGACCGTGACGGGAAAATCATCGAGGCGGCGGCATTTCAAAAGGGAGAAGATGAAACAACACCTGGGAGAGTACAGCCTGATCGGAGGTGGTTCGGTGGGTCCATCACCTGTCTCCCGTGATAACTTTGTGTTTACGCTGTGCGCGTGTATCTCTCCCAGGTAATACCCGGGTGATCTCACAAACAGCGCTGGATCACTTCCGCACGAGCTTGCAGACAAGGCAGCATGATCCGTATTCTGTGCTTCTACGGCGTAACAAACTTCCCATGCAGCTCCTCGATGATGCCGCAAATCGAAGCCTACGCAAGGTTCGTATAATCCATGGCCTCTGCTGCCCACCTTGCGTCATTGGTTGAACAAAATCGCAGCGCTCCCATATCGTTGAGACCGAGCCCTTTGCGGAGACATTTGGCCCCAAGGCTCAACGCAAGCGCCCGCACATTGATGCCGGCACCTTCGAGGAGCTTGGAAAGCTAGGTGCAAGCGCTGTTGAAGAGGCTGCGCAAGCAAAGGCGGCGGCAGAGCTCGTGGAGGCGACCATGCCGGCTGCAACAGCGCAGACACATGCAGACTATATCGAACCCATATACGCAAAGGGCACGTCACGACGCATATATGGCGAACTGTATAAAGTCATCGACTCCTCCGACGTGGTTTTACATGTACTGGATGCGCGAGATCCTGTCGGCACACTCTGCGAGAGCGTGTTGGAATATATGCGAAAGGAAAAGGCGCACAAGCAGGTTGTGCTAGTGATCAACAAGTGTGATCTTGTTCCAAACTGGGTTACGGTATGACATCTCTCCACCTTATGTTACGTCGCCCATAGTAAAACTGTGCATGAACAGGCACGATACATTCAGCACCTGACGCCACGATACCCGACAATTGCATTTCATGCATCACCAAACCACTCATTCGGCAAGGGTTCGCTTATCCAATTGCTGCGTCAGTTCTCCCAGTTACATTCGGATAAGAAGCAAATCTCGGTTGGGTTCATCGGTTATCCAAACGTCGGAAAGAGTAGCGTCATCAACACGCTTAAGAGCGGTAAGGTATGTCGGGTTGCGCCTGTGCCAGGCGAAACAAAGGTGTGAAACTGTTTGGAACCTGTGATTCTATGCTTCATGACACGAAATCGAACTGTAGGTCTGGCAATATATCACCTTGACTCGGCGTATCTACCTCATCGACTGCCCTGGCATCGTTCCAACCTCAGCACATGACTCGCAGACGGCAACAGTCCTCAAGGGTGTCCTCCGTGTGGAAGCGCTCCCAACGCCGTCCGAACATGTCTCCGAACTCCTCATGCGAGTCAAGCCGCTCTATCTCTCGCGTACCTACGGACTCACTGCCCCAGACTCCGGTTCTTGGACAGCAGACGATTTCCTCGATGCGCTCGCCCGCGCAAAAGGCCGGCTACTAAAGGGCGGTGAGCCGGACATCGAGAGCGCAGCTAAGATTGTCCTGGCAGACTGGGTGCGCGGACGTATACCCTACTTTGTTGCACCGCCGGAGCGCCCAACGGAGCTCAACGAACGCGAGGAGAAAGAGCGCGCACGGCTTGCAAAGATCAACGGCAGAAAGAGTGATGAAAAACTCGTACCAGGGGTCAAGCAAAACTTAGGCTCGATCATGCAAAAGAATACATTTATTGGTGAAGATGTACGGCCGCTAGAAGGTATAGTTCTTGAGGGCGAGAGCGAGGATGGGCGTACTGAAGAAGAGGGCATCGATGATGTGGCTGATGATGGCGAGGATGCGGAAGAAGCTGCGCCGTTAACATGGGGAGATGTGTTTGTGGAAGACGGTGTATCGTTGGCAGCAGAGACTGCCGGTTCCGCAGAGGAGGAAGAGGAATGGCCCGGGATAATGCCGCTTCCCGAAGAAGGTGTGTGGAACCGCGACCCGGCTGTTCACTAGTTGACTCGTTTCCAAGCTATGGAATATTCCAGCGACGACTCTGAGGAGCATGCGATGAAAGACAAAGAACCACGAATGACAACGAGCAAGGTAGATGGATGACCAGATTCTACATGCCCTGATTGGACTTACACCTGCCCCCCCAGAAAAAGGCGGGGAACTTCTACACAAGCACAAACGTAAAAAACAAAAACCGAGCAAAGGCTGCGCTGCTCAAGTCGCTGCAGGCGAAGAGTGGGGGCCGGAACCGGGAGCGGAAGAGGAAACGGTAATCGTTTGTTAACGGGGCATTTATCGACATTTAACTTTGGACGTGTCCGTTCTCTCAACCTCAACCTTCTGCCATGACCTGGTATGGCGCCTTGTTCTACTGGTTACAATAAGCGTAAGCCGAGCAAACACCGACGTCCGGAGGTCCGTACGTTAACTTATCTCCTGCGCATTTCCGCGCGATTCGTCCTGCGGGACAGCGCTGCGGGCCTACATTCAAGTTGCATCAGATCTACCGGTTACGAATAATCATCCCAAAGTGGATGACAGTTTGTGGCGGGATCGACACAGTGAAGTGTGTTGTAGGTGATGTCGTAGATACTGTGATTGGTGTCGTCGTTGGGGTTGTTATGGTTGTCGAAGGACTGAGCACGCAGGAGGCTCTGTTAATTATGACCATCGACATCTACCGAAGGGTGTCGGCAGCTGTGGGCGGTGCTTACACTGCGGCTGTGTTTGCGACGTGTGGTCGTCCATGCGGGAGTTTACCGGGAGCAGCGCGCTGTACGGTTCGTGCGTCTTCGATGGACGCCCTGCCACTTAGCCATCTGATTTCAATGCAGAACTTGGCTATACTATATGACGTGGGCGCCCTGAAATTGAAACAGACAACCTTAGGGCCATTATCGATTATCTTTTGTCGAAGTAATTGCGGCCAAAGTGTACGGTTAAGAGCGGTGGGTATGAACCTCGTTCAGCCCGGCGTCGGATTAGGGTGACCTTAGTACACTTACGTCTACGCAAAGCAACCTAGAAGAGGATGAGCCTTGTACTGTACAAGAAGCTTGCGCGCTCGTCCTGGCGATGAGGGTCCCGCAGGATGCCTTCATTTGCTTTAGTTGTCGTCAAGCGACCCAACTCGCCCTAAAATGAGAATTAACACAAACCGTCTCGCCAATTCGCCCCTCCCTTGACCGCTGCCCGAAGTACTGTACACGCTGAGAAACCACAGTTCGCCGTTGCAAATGATTGATCCCTACACTACGCTATGGGCCCGATGCAGCACGACTCCAAAAATGACTGTAGCCTCCCTGTAGGATTCCAATTTGGAAAACGCCATTATAGTACAGGTGGCTGCAGTATAGACAAACGTCTTGGCTAACACTCTGGCGTTGTAGCCGACGTCAGGCCACACTGCTATTTGAATCCCAGGAGGGTTTACCATACATGTCCCGAACCAGCGATGATGAGTTTAGACATCGGGGGTTGGGAACAGATTGGGCATGCGTCAGTTTCGGCGGCCGATGACGTCAAGGGGGCTCCACATAAATTTTACGAAATCGCATGCGAAAATGCTGAATTGGCCGCCCAGATGGGATGTCCGTGTCAGTGAAGGAAACAAAGCGCCCAATGAACAAACCAGCCCACTGCCAAGATAGTATGCTACGCCGATGCTTCCCACGCACGCGCGCTAAACTCCAGAGGAAGAACGAGTTCAGAGGGTCCCCTCAGGTGTAGATACGTTACAGATGACCAGATCCTTTCAACGGGTTATGTGCGGGTTTGGCAATACCCAGCGTTTAGACCTAAGCAGTTGAGAAGTTGAGAAGAACAAAGCCTGATCCGAGGCATTACTAGCCATTATGCATTAGGTTCGGCTAAAGGGGATATCTGATAGCTTATAATTAACTTATTTTATGAGCGCAAGCTTGCACGTGCCTGAGACTCTGCTTGTCCTCGATTTCACGTCGGTTCGGATTCGGATTCGGGGACATTCGGGTCGAGAGAGAGAAATTCAAGAGGTCGCGAAAAAGCTCGAGTGCTAAGCTAGCTACTTTTGTAACCAAACGCGACCCGCCACCAATAACTTATGAGCCGCGTTTTTTAAAATTTATTATAGATCAGGAGGACCCCAGCGGTGATAATCAGCGTGAGAGAGTATGAACCCCTTGTGATCCACCCGTTCTAGGCTTCGTAAATCCTTGATCTCAAACCCCCACCATCCTCCTCACTCCATCCACCACACCACCATGTCCATCCGTCGAATTCACGCCCGCCAGGAAAGTTTCACCTCTTCACCCCTACTATGATCACCTGTCCCTGACCTCCTACTAACAACAGATCTTCGACTCTCGCGGTAATCCGACCGTGGAGGTCGACCTTTACACTGAGAAGGGCACGTCTTTTGCACTCACTTTTGGAATCTGAGCCCATGACAGCGCATATAGGTCGCTTCCGGGCTGCCGTACCCTCTGGCGCGTCCACTGGTATACACGAGGCTGTCGAACTCCGTGACGGTGACAAGAGTGCCTATGTTGGAAAGGGTGGGCCCATATCCGTACATCTGTGTTGTCCTCATGACTCACATAGGGAGAAAGGTGTCAAAAATGCCGTTGCCAACGTCAATGACACCATTGCGCCCGCACTGACCCAGTCCGGTCTGATTGTCACCCAACAAAAGGAAATAGATGACTTTTTGATCAAGCTCGACGGCTCGCCCAACAAAGGCAAGCTCGGTGCCAACGCCATCCTTGGCGTATCTATCGCTGTTGCAGAGGCAGGTGCGGCCGAAAAGGGCGTTCCCCTCTACCAGCACCTTGCTGAGCTTGCGGGCGTCAAGCCCCCATATGTGCTCCCGACGCCTGCATTTAATGTCATCAATGGTGGCTCACATGCGGGCAACAAGCTTGCCTTCCAAGAGTTCATGCTCCTTCCCACTGAGGCAACCAGCTTTACCGAGGCGATGAAAATCGGCACCGAGACCTATCACACTCTTAAGAAGGTTATCAGTGCCAAATATGGAATTGATGGTATGTGACGTGCACGTATATGTACTACATTCTCACCTTGTTCACGCGCACGTGTGCGTCCTTGCACGTAGCCGTCAATGTGGGTGATGAGGGAGGCTTCGCGCCTAACGTCTCCGGTGCCGAGGAGTCGCTCGAGCTGCTCACGGAGGCGATCAAGAAAGCTGGTTATGAAGGAAGGATTAAAATTGCGCTCGATGTCGCTTCATCCGAATTTTACAAGGACGGGAAGTATGATCTTGACTTTAAGAATCCGAACTCGGACCCGACCAAGTGGATTACGGGGGTCGAGCTTGCTGACCTCTACATCGGTTACATCAAAAAGTATCCCATTGTATCTGTTGAGGATCCCTTTGATCAGGATGATTGGGAGGCCTGGTCGCACTTTACTGCCAATGCCGGCATTCAAATCGTCGGTGATGATTTGACCGTGACAAACCCTCTGCGCATCAAGACGGCCATCGAAAAGAAGGCGTGCAATGGTCTCCTGCTAAAAGTCAATCAAATTGGCACCATCTCAGAGTCCATCCAGGCGTAAGTCAATTTCCTAAGGTTAAGGCATTGACATTCATTCTCATTTTGGCACACAAGTGCGCAGCTTTCACAGTCCGACGGCTGGGGCGTCATGATTTCTCACCGCTCCGGCGAGACGGAGAACACTCTCATCGCCGATCTAGTCGTCGCGCTCGGCACCGGCCAGATCAAGACGGGCGCGCCGGCACGTAGCGAACGCGTCGCGAAGTATAACGCTTTGCTCCGTATTGAGTGCGTCCCTCGCCCTTTCCTAACTCCTATGCACTAATTTGCACTTTTTATCAGGGAGGAGCTGGCGGGTAACTGCTCGTACGCTGGCGCTAGGGGCCTCTCCGCGGGTTCAACTTGGCCCACTCTGATCCAGAAGTGAAAAAGAAGGATACGCTGCATTTCACAAAATATTTGTTTTTGAGAAGGCGGAAGTTGGGATGGAGTTTTAAGAACGTGTTGCTATTGACTCGTGGCCCTTCCACCCTCCGTCACCCGCGATATACTGTGCATGCAGGGCGTCTTGAACAAAAAGATGTATTGTTTGTAAGTTATGCATATAAGAGGCTTCTGGGTCAAATTAGATATGGTGAATTATCAAAGGCACGCATGAAACAATGTAGCCCCACTCATTGAATCAGCCCTGGGACCCAACAATGAAGAAAAGTGTGTGAGACGTTCACACACTACTGACCCCGTATCGTTCACCGTAATGCGCACATCCTATCTATATAGAGGTCAATGGTTAACATAGACCGAATAGCAGCACGTCATCCTCGCCGGGCGTAGCGTGCATCAGTATCGATTGGCCGGGCCCCTGACTCATTTCAGAGTTGGATGGCGTAAATCTTACCGACAAGCATCGTGGGTCAAGAACGTCACGGTGAATGGTGAATCAGGGCCTCCACCTGCCTGCGAGGCTTATGACATTCTCTGGATCACCGTCATCTGGTTTCTTGCTGCCGCCACAATTGAACTATATCCTCAGACGCTTCAACTAGCGCGTAGCTGACGCCTGGTTTTCCTTGGATGCAGCTGGGACTAATGATGCGCCCAAAGGCCGCCAGGGGGCATCGCTGGCATCTCTTGTTAATAAACTGAAGCAAAGACAAACATCTTATGCGATTTGACTTGCCACTCGCGTATATATGGAAGTGATCCCGTTGCACCGCATTCGTAGCCTCCGCCTAGACAACCCGCTCTAAGCCCAACCTAAAGATCTTCGTTCTTCTCATTCATTACCTTTCCGTTCGCGGCTCATTGACACCGATATCCCTAAGCTGGTGCCACTGGTGAAGTTTGAGGGAGGCACTACATCTACTTCCAAGAGCCCACGTCGTGACCGCCAACTTGAACAGCCAGGCGACCTCGAACGAGATTGATGCCTTCGGGGATAAGGGAGACTAATGCACATCTCCAGGTAAGCCCTTTCACAGCCTCCGATCTCAACGGTTTCCGAGCCCTCGGGACGATGAGCCGGGTCAGCGAGATATGAGTTCGCGTAGCTAGTACGCGGTGTAAACGGTGTTATATTATGAACAGTAAACGTCCGATGAAACGGACACTTACAACTTTGCCGACATCCTGCGGCGTTCCCGGCTCCATCGGCTTTCATGGAGAACGAAGAAGATACTCGGAAATTGGTGCTGACCGGATGGGAAATATGTACCTGCGTTGAATGTTGAATGTTGAACGTTGAACGCTCGTGATCGCGTGATCCTTAAAAACTTGAAGATATCAGTAGCGGGAGAGTGAAGGGTCGGGTCCTACTGAAGAATGCATAGGTTTGAATCCAGGCTCAGGTGCTACTGACTGAAGTTCGTGACAGCAGAAATGCAGCCCTTTATTGGTCACATCGACGGAAGGTAGGTAATATTCGCTGTACAAACCCGCAGAAATGGAGGGAGGGCAGGGCTTGAAATCTGGGGTGAAGGACCCCCACCATAGCTGCGGTTCGATTGAATGGCTTGCATGCTGAATCGGAACGCCCTACAATACCGACAAGCCCGAGACGGGACGATGATGTCACCAATTTTGTATTGGAAAAAAAACTTCACGACAATTTACTAGCGGATTACTTGAGGGCACCGATACTGCCCGCAGCGGGGATAGATCGATAACCGAGGATTAGCATACAACAAGTCTCAATGCAGAACAGCGCAGCACTGGCAACAGCCTACTAATACCGTTGCTCTGGAGTATGAGTTTGCTCATGTCGTGGATAGCTACGCAAGGGGTGTGCCTTGTCTACAACTATGAAAGCAGAGCTACTGATCGACGCCGAGGGAACCTGGTGACCCGCGCCACCATAAGCTTGCGCTATTCCTGACAATTCTGAGAGACACAGCTGGCGAATGGACAGATTATAGTCCGCCCTAGATTGCCTAGGTGACACGAAAATAGCATGTTTATTTAGAAGTCTTTGGAGCTATTGATGGACGTGGTTGACATATTGATTCCGGGAATAAAAAATAAGAGGCTTGGTCAGCGTGTGAGCACTGTGATAGCGACCTGCCCTGGGACGACGAAATCCTGACGTAAAGCAAATACTAGTCAGTCAAAGTCAGGAGTTCGTTATCGGGAACGCCCGACATGCAAGCGCGGATATGATAAGTTTTCGTTGTAACTTACCAGCTTTGTCATGAGTTTCCACTACGAGATAAGGATGGAGCAGGGGGAGACGAACAATCGCTAGTGCTAGCAGTGTCAGCCACCAGCCAACAGAAGGACGGATGCATCCAGCTGGTTTGGCCGAGCTGTTGACGCAACTTCCTCCGGAGCTCCAAGATCACCCAAGTTAGGATTTATGTTTTAAAAATTGCTGCCAATTGTACGTGCAGTTGTGAAATCTAGGAGCGACAAAGCATAGCAGCGATATTATTTACTGTAGCTTGCATGAAATACGGGGCAATATATACAAGTTGCGGGAGCTTTGCAGATAACCCATTAGTTGAGGGCTCAGCGCTCATCTTTGTCCTAGTCGGTTGTATGAAAACGGGAGCTCCGAAGTGTTGGGGGTCAAATAACGTTGAATACGTTGAATCCTATATTCTATCCATAAACAAAATGATTGAAGCATTTAAATTCAAAACTGAGTACTGAGTGTTCTATATCTGCATGAAAATCGCGAGACCGTTTTTTGGAAAATGGAAGCGGGTAGGGTGTCCGGTCACTTTAAAATTTGTATACCTGATCCTCAGTATATCCTAGTTCCTTGAGGACCCCACCAACCGCACCCTGCTTGGGACCATCCTTCTTCCCTGCAACCGCGTTGACCTGTCCCGGCGGGCCTATTCGACCGTACCATCAAAACTCCGAGTCAGCGTTGATTCACGACCCACGAAGGGAGCAGAGTAGAAAGGTACGGATAGGCAACGCACCGCATATGAGCACCTTGATCTTATCACCCTGCTCCGCAGGCGGGACATGTGCCTTGATGAGCTCGCGGCTAACGTATCCCGATGCGCCAGACCAGCCCGCGGGGGGTTTGTCAAGCGTGTGCACGACGCGGAACGTGTTAGGGTGTGCGCGCTCGAGCGTCGCTAGCTCCTCGCGGAGAAGGATGTCCGCCTCGGTCACATTGGCAAAGAGCAACGTGAAGCGCGTCCGATTTGCAGGGTCGTTGAGTGCGTGATTGAGTAGTTGGTATAGCGGCGTGATGCCCGAACCGCCCCCGATGAGCGCGACATGCTCAAATTCATTGGCTGCAATTTTATTTCCGTCACCATGCGACATAGCAGTAGGATGAGTGAGCGAGTCGAGGCCCAGAGGGCACGGGCGCACCTTTATAGGGGAACTTAGAGATCGGACCCTTGATGGAAAGCGTGTCACCAGGTTTGAGCTGTTCGTGCACGTACTTGCTGATCACCCCGTTCTCGTACTTCTTGATTAACAAGACGAGCTCGCCTTCGTGCTCTGGGCTGGAGATGGGCGTGTAGGCGCGTACAGCTAAATTGCCCTTCTTGTCTAGTGGAGCAGCAGTAGCGCCTTCAGACGCACGTACAACGACGAGGGAGGTTACAGGTGAGAGCGCTGCCCCGCCGTTGGGAAGCTCAAATATGAAGCGCGATGTGTTGTGGTTGTATGGAACGACGGCCTTGAGTTTGAGATCGAGGAAGCGCTCCGCGTCTAGCGCTGACTTTTCCTGCTTCGGCTTGGTCGGCGACGATGCCGCAGAGGAGAAGGGCGTTGGTGAACCACCATGGTAGAAGTATGCAGCAAGTCCTACCAGACCCGCGCCACTGAGATAGAGCGGAAGGTTGGATGATTTAGCAGGACCACCGCTGCTGGTGCCGAAATAGCGCGCATGGACTCTCGGTATGCGAGTAGCAAAACGAAGGAAAGACATCAAGGATTGTCACGGTTGACGCCGTTGACATTGACGCCGCCGTCTGTTCAGCTTGAGCAACGGACCGGGTTCCGGGAACAAACACCCCACGGGCGCCCGTCGGTCATCGATCACTTGTCAAATTGCGAGCGCCATCATGCTCCATGTGCTTGCCACTTCGATTTGAGATACAAATACACAAAACCGCTACAACTCGGGGCACAAAGAAAACGCCGGGTGGAGTTACAAGTAAGACTGTAGCTGTATACGTTCCTCGGGAGCAATCATGCAACAACGACATGCACAGTGTCTGCGCTTGCACCTTCAAGTTTGCCTGGTCCACCACTTATCATCGCTACAGCTACACCGCAGTCGGACGCCCCCAATCCTCCGGAACTTTCCCTGTCTCGACGTATCTCGTCAGCCACGACTTGGCTATGGCAAAGTTGTTTTTCAGCTGCTCGTATGCTGCAATTATACCATCTATGGACTCCTCTCCTTCCGTCTTCTTGGCCTCGGTCCATGCGTGGGTGACATCCCGTAGGTAGCGACACGATTTTCGCACCTCCATGACTCCGATGGCGTCAGAGGTGTCCTGCAGCGAGATGGCCAGTGACGACAAGTTGGAAATATCCCTGTTTCCTCTGGAAACATATAAGCGGGGGACAGAGGAGGGGACAGAGTGTAAAAGGCGTGCTACTCTATGCCAGAGTGCCCGTTGTTGTCAATGAAGATAAGTGGACATCACGCACAAGGCTCGGTCCATGTCGGCTAGCGTTGAGTTAGCCACGGTCAAGTACGTACTGACCATCTGGGTGGAGAAATCGGTCGAGTCTTGGTCATTCAAGTCAACGATATTTTGAAAGACACGGCGGTCGATAATCCCGTCCGAGAACCTTTGTTGTTGTTGCTGCTGCTGCTGAGCCTGTTAGTGCATGTGAATATCTCGGCTCAAAAGACGCCCATCTAGCGACGACCATATCTCACAAAATGTGTAGTCAATACACACCTGAGTAGTTACCTCGGATACTGTGGGTAGCATGCCAGTGGGTTCCGACGTACGATATAATGAAAGGGAAAGGAAAAGGAACTTGTTATACTTAAGGTGACGAAAGAGGAGTCAGGTCTTGATTTCGGCCTTGTACTCGAGTATGTCACGTTGACTCGTAAATATGTGATTGAGAGGGAGAGGGGACACACGATACCATTCTGACCCTGCCGTGGTCCGAGTCAGTATAACCTGTTCCGTGGTTCATATGGCTCCTTTTGTACAGATGTGATGTTCTGCACCTTGGCGTAAATCTCCGTTTTTAGGAAAACGTAATAATCGCCCCCCACCCGTGAGAGAAGAGTATTCTAGCCTGACCGGCTTGACCTTTTGCGGACCAAACGTACTGGGACATGCAGTACTATTTGTCCACAAAGACTCGTAGAGAAAGCCCCGGGGCGGGGTACTCGGTGCTCCAATGTATTAGTGGGTCCGCGGCCATTTTCCTTGAACGACTGCAGCAGTGGGCCAAGACTCCGCAACCACCGCAGCACAACAATTTTACTTTTCTCTATTGTTCAGGAATATTCGTTCAGCATCATCAGATGATGGGAAGTTGGCGATGGGAACACGCATGATAATTGCGGTCTCAGCAGCAAAGCCGGTGTCGGCATGATATTGTACCTAAACTCAGTCCCTGATGAATAATTTAGACTAACTGGCTGGTTATTAGTACTGTCAATGCTTACGAGTACAAGTACCCCTCCTTGGTTGCCGTCCGCTTGGCCCCTTATCATATTCCCTTCCATTAAAAGGCCTCTGTTGCCGCACAACTGACATGCGGAGTTTGGAGTTTGAACACCCTTCAGTGTCGAACGAGGTCCACATCGTTCCTATCAGAGATATCGCAGGACCGCCACTGTCCATGGACGCGAAAGGACTATCGGTAACTTGACACCTCTGCTCTTTATAGTACGACTCGGAGGACCAGTCCAAACGTCCCATACACCGTCATTGAGCGCTTTGAGCCACCAACACCGTTATGTCAGCAACCAGACCGCTTCCAGGGGTTCAATATATACAGGGTCAGGCCTGTCAGGACTTCAAAAAGCACATTTAGCACGGGCGCGTATAATGCATGGCAACCCCCTCGGGGTCCGTTTATTTCCCGGATCTTCCTGAGTATCCCCATTCCACAGACCCTGGCTATACGCCACGGCCACACTGCACTTAAACCCCCAAAAACTACGGGTGAAAAGCTGATATACCCTACTACTACCCAACTGCGTCTTCTAAGCGGGTTTAGTCTGATCATACTTTTCCAGTGTGTTGTACCACCGTACCATCGAAGCGGCGTCATAAACTCGGATCTCGGATAAGGCCGATTCGGTACGTAGCCACTCCACCTCTGACTTAGCTAGGCTGTCAGGATGACTAGCCTCACGGCCCCCGCATTGGGATAGCATGGACTCGGAGCGCGCCGAGCTGTGCGAATCGTGTTCAAAATGGTACTAATTCAAGGCTATTTTCAACTTGGCCGATTTTATTGCGTACCAGCCTCCTGAGAATTACACAGTTGGTGACATGAGAAAATCCCCTTTATTTCGTGTTCATTATACCACCTACAGTATCATGGTGTCTCCAGGGCGGCCGTCCCCTCCACTTTGCGCTGTACGTACTGGCTCCATGATCTGGCAAGATTGATTCCCCGGAGTCGCCCGCTACGTCCCTGACATTCGAATTGCTTATTTACTTGCGTTACTTGCGATTGCCTTGACCACGTGTAGACGGCCACTCATGGTGCGTAATTGATGTGCCCCAAATGTGCCTTACCGAACATAGTCTCCATCAAGGACAGGGTGCAGAATTCTCCTGGGATGGATGGCAGTGTCGCTGGAACATACCACTAACATACCCTTGAATCGCGGAAAGCCTGATGCGTTCAAATCCCCGGATGAGGCGGCCATAAGGTGACGACGACATCTTCCCAGGCCACCTGCCACACCTCGGCCATGCGTGGGTGCCCGATGGCACGACTGGAACCAGGGTATTGCAGCGCTTCTCTCTCACTTTCCAGAAGCATAGGCGGCCGCAGGAATCGCATGATCCACAGGGCTCGCCTGACTTGTGGTTGTGGCCCCCCACCCGATTCCAGCCTCAAGATTGCCACATACAATATGCATACCATCTTCTCCTTGGTGGGTGTTGTCGCACTCGCCGCTTGGTGATGATATTACATGGGCTCCCTTGGATTCTTCACTGATAAACACGTCTTCGATTTGATTATTAATAAAGTCGCGAGCTTCCACTGCTGCTCGACTCGAATTCTCGAAGAAGGACAGACAGGCTATTACTAATGTCTGTTTCAGATCCCACCACGCGACATGACACGATGGGGCGCGGAGTGAAGATCTCCCCGTGCCTGTGGTGGATGGGACAAGCCCATCAGCATCGACCGACAGAAGGGCTTCTCCACGCGTACTGTGACGGTGGCAAGGGTTGGAGGATGACGAGGAAGGCGTAGCTCGTAAACTTGGACAGTCGTTTACCGCACGATAAGGGAGATCGGCGGTGGCTGTTTCTGTTTGCCGTCCCGTCTTAAGGGAAATGAACGAGCTGCCAACCTCCACTTCCCACTGGCGTATTACCGCATAACGTAAACGCAGCGGAGAACCTTAGATTTCCTAATTCATCAGCTCTGCGCGTGCATCTTGGATTCTCGGTGTACTCGCTCATGGTAGTGCTGAATCTGTGACACCGTCCTCAGAACGCGTGGCAGCGAGGCGTTCGTGTTCGTTCCTTTTCTTCCTATCAGTTTTGCCCGAAAAAGTAATATATTGGTTGGCGTGGGATGGCTTCGAAGAATGGAAAAGGCACGGGGTCCCTGTCGTACTTGCTACTTTATCACTTCCTCATTGGCTCAAGACGACTCCACAGGATGTTCATCATAGGCTACACGAGTGGACGAAGCATGCAATGCGTTGACTGCCCATTTGTTTCCTTCCTGCGTTTGATGACTGATTATCGGGTGCCAATGGGTGTAGAGCGGAACGGGGATATAATTAAGGGATCCAAAACTACCAGGCAACCTGATTACCTTGATGTTGTCAACGCGATATATACGTACCGTACGGTTGATCTGCGAACAATACATAAAGGTACAGCATAGCCGCGACCCGTATGACACTTCCGGCACAGAACGGGTCAAACTGTGTGTCATTTCAAAACACGGCACGGACGTGAGATAGAACCAGATAACGCAATAATTCTCTACAACGTGCTTGGTTACGTTGCAAGGATGGGCAATATTAATATTCTCATGGTCACAAGCGAGTTGTAGCTAGCATCTCCTCTCCATGGTCAGTTCACGCATACAAAGTATCCCAACGTTGCATGCGTATAACAGGATTATCATTGCGTTGACATTGGGGGAATCTATGCGAACAGTCTCCGCGAACAGCGGGCTTGGATAATGTATCCGGGAACAACAGAGAGCCACACGATACATACGTTCAACAGGGAGAACGCCGAAAGTAAGGTGTCGCATTGTATTTCATTTGTTCAAGATCTGCCCTGCTGCCACAGGGAACAAGGTAAAAAGAAGGGAAATAAAAACACCACGCACCTCGTGTAGTACCGTAATCAGGAACTTTCTACAAGTGACGGGGCGCCCGGTTGTAGTTTCTACTCCCGTCGAATCATATACTAAATTGGCGTCAGTCGAAGAGACGAAGTAAAAATGCTTGTAGCTCGGTGCAGTCTGCGGCGGAGCGCACGCGCGGGAAGGTAGGCGTGCAACTCAAACACGGGTGCATGACTCACGTACCCCCTCGTGGCACGAGGCCCCGAGTTGCACGTCCTTCCGGCACGAGGGGGCATGGAGACTGGGAAAGAGCACAGATAAGCAAATAGAGCAAGGGACAGCACGACAGGGGGTTGTTGTAGTTGAGATCTGTGCTGTAGCTTCCTACGGGGTTGTGGCGTCCTGCGGGCCGAAACAGCCCCCACTGCACGAGGATTCTGGGGGTACAGCCTAGCTGGCTATCATCTGGCTGACGTGTCCAATCTTCTGCGAGTTACGACGGTCGCCGCAATACAACTGAAGGAAGAGACGTAAGGACATGGAAACTCCTTATCGACAGAGATTCTGCAAATTCTTTGGGGTTGAGAAGAGATTCCCTGCAACTGCGTTGAGGAACGTGAGAGGACGGAGGATCTTGTCAGTCCAGAGCACGCCCATCTTGGCGTAGCATCGTGTGATCTTCTAGATTCTATCGCGTAGACTAACAAAAGTGTTCGCGTTCTGTAGAAGGAGTGACGGAGATACAGCGCGATGACTGAAGTACTTGAGCTTCATGTTCAAGTTCACTTCTTTGGTAATTCAAAAACCTGTCGTAGAAGAAGTAGTAAGTCTGCACCTCGTACAACTGGAACATCCGTACTGTGACAATGTTAGTATAAGCGACTAGGCATACTCATCCTCCATGGTCGCGGGGCGCCGAGAAAGCGGTGATGGACGACAACCTCCGAGTTTAGACAACGATCGGAGACGTCAGAGAGACTCGGAATGCCGGAAATGCGAAGTAGCGTGCTTCCTGCGACCTGGATCCTGTGCTTATAAGTGCAATCTGATGCAGGATGTCATTCGATCTGTGAACGTTGTATTTCATAGGTAAACGCACCGAAAATGTCATGTTGAGCAGGATTGACCTATCACACTGTTTGATACAACTACGGGACCGGTGGCATAAACGCGTGTATTGCCTAATTTAGATGCAGCTGTACGTTGTGGGCGCGATCTCCAAGTCAAGTTGCGGCTTACGATCGGGGCGAAATTCGAATCGGAAGGAAGAAGTAAGCTCGAACGCTCGTACTCACTTTGGAAATGTTGAACGGGGAATCTTTGTTGGAGCGAACCTCAAATGATGGTTAACATCTCATCTTTGTTGCAGTTCTGATGTTATGGACAACGCTATCGGGTGAGAAATAAGCTTCTGAACGGGAGATCAGATGGTTCCACGGTCTTCGAAGGAAGGGGGGAAGTGCCAGACTGAGAAAGAGGATTGCAGCGGGGTCTCATAACCGAGCGAAGATCGACTGGACGACTTTGTTATGCGATCGTCGACACGCCAGTGACGACATAACTAGGTAGGCTCCACAGTGGGGTAATGAGTATCCGAAAAAAATAAGACCCCGTAACATGGCCTAATGTGTTGAACGTATTCTGTATTCTGGATGTTACGTTTGTCTAGCAAACGACGACGTGCTGTCTGGGGTTGAGGAATGGATTATGGGATGAATGTATCGTCGTATGAATCTCATCTCATCTATGACGGCATTTCTTTTTTGGAGCATAGCTGCATAACTTCTTGTGGGTGAGGGGTGGCTCCACAATTCTAAACACGCTTGGTCAAATAGCAAGATCCATAATACTCGTCACTTGAGGCCCCTATTCCCACTACTCCCAACCTGCAACGCATATATCCATGTCTTTCGTCAAACTCAGCATTTTCGGCACTTCATTCGAAGTAAAGTCCACCCTCGAGTCCCCCAACTGCTTTCCTTCACAACCCTTCTTAGGTTACTACAAGATATGTAGATCTTCAACCCGTCGGAATGGGTGCGTCGTCTCCTTGCCTTCATTCATTCCGCTACTTATCTCGTCCGCCATGAACAGGAGCATTCGGGCTCGTCTGGTACGTGCCTCCAGTTTCCCGTTCTGCCTAGACCACACGCATACAACTCTTGTCAGTTCCGCAAAGGACCAACTCACAGGCGCATCCGTCGCCATAAAGAAGATCATGAAACCCTTCAGCACTCCCGTTCTTTCCAAACGCACTTATCGCGAGCTCAAACTCCTCAAGCACATTCAACACGAAAACGTCTGTCTGTTTCGCGTCCTCCTCATTTTTTTTTCTTTTCACCAAATCCGTTCGGCCTTCTCACCAGATCATCAGCCTCAGTGATGTTTTCATTTCTCCTTTGGAGGATATGTAGGCCTCTGCACTCTCCTCCCTGCTACACATCCTCATCCCTACCTTATCAGTTATTTCGTGACTGAACTCCTCGGCACTGATCTTCATCGGCTGCTTACCTCCAGACCATTAGAGAAGCAGTTTATTCAGTACTTCTTGTACCAAATACTGGTACGGCCCTCTCCCTCCTGTCTGTTCCGTTCTCACGCTGATCTCTGTCGTTCAGCGTGGCCTTAAGTATGTGCATTCTGCTGGCGTCGTCCATCGCGATCTCGTGAGCATCCAGCACTCACTCCAGACCCTCTTATATACATTCTCATACTCATTCGTAGAAGCCAAGCAATATCCTTGTGAACGAGAATTGCGACCTCAAGGTGCGTATTTCTCTGTTTGACATTTCCTGACTGACAGCAACTCAGATATGTGACTTCGGTCTTGCCCGCATACAAGATCCTCAGATGACCGGCTACGTGTCAACGCGATATTATCGGGCCCCCGAGATCATGCTCACGTGGCAAAAATACGATGTCGCCGTCGACATTTGGAGCACGGGGTGCATTTTTGCCGAGATGCTCGAGGGCAAGCCCCTCTTCCCCGGAAAGGACCGTACGTCTCTAAACGTTCTTTATCAGTATTTCTCCGTTTCCTAAGAATTCGCATATAGACGTAAATCAATTCTCGATCATTACCGAACTACTCGGGACACCGCCGGATGATGTAATTGAGACCATTTGCAGCGAAAATGTGTGTATCGTCACTATAATCCGTTTCCCTTAGCCACGGACTGTGTGCTGATTACCATGACGTTCAGACTCTTCGTTTTGTG
Organism: Lactifluus piperatus; assembly: GCA_003315875.1. Lineage (NCBI taxonomy): Eukaryota > Fungi > Basidiomycota > Agaricomycetes > Russulales > Russulaceae > Lactifluus > Lactifluus piperatus. The sequence continues at coordinate 17,954 of QFDX01000683.1, read as the reverse complement.
CAGAGTCTACCCAAGCGTCAACGGGTGCCGTTTAGCGAAAAATTGCGATGCAACGACGAGAGCGCGCTGGACCTCCTCGAAAAGATGCTTGTGTTTGACCCGCGCAAGCGGATTAACGCAGCCGAATGTCTTTCCCATGAGTACGTCGGCCCGTATCACGACCCGACAGATGAGCCGGTAGCCGCGGAAAAGTTTGACTGGAGCTTTAACGATGCTGACCTTCCCGTTGACAATTGGAAAGTCATGATGTATGCGGAAATTCTTGGTCTGTAGCCTGTCTGTCCAGGGTAGAATGTTATGAACTGACGCGATTTGTATAGAGTTCCATGAAGTGACAACAGAGCTTCCGGCCAATGGTTCTGTGCCCGAAGGCGCCCTTACAGGGCCAGACGATCGTTACGCTGCTGCAGCCGTCAATACACCAGCGCCAGCTGAGACTACTACAACTCCCATCAGCGCACCGGCAAGTACTACCACTGCACCTGCGGCAGCAGTGGCCGCGGTGGTAGCAGCAGCGAAATAGTTGCATGCGAGCACCCTCATGTGTCACCAAGAAAACATTAACAGACAAAGGATATCCTGTGCGCATGTAATGCACAATGTGGTGTATGATATATGGTACCAATACGCGGCAGGGAACATCATGATAGGTTGTATGCTCTTTCACGTCCCCATTTTTTGTTCTCGATTACCTATGGACAAATACCGTTCTTCTGGGTAGAATTGGTAGAGTGTTTGAGGATGATACGCGGTATGATTACGATACACGGCTAATTACTGTATAATTTGATCCACAACTCGAAACGAGATAAGACTTGGCTGATTTGATCCAAGGGCCCCGGGAGTTTCTTTCGTATGTAGCTGCTTTTTGAATACAATACACGCATCTGATTGATTGTCCGCCATGTCTGAGTAGGTGGCCAGGACCAGCTCGAGATCGGGTCAATTCTGACGTGTATTATGTCCCGTGGATCCATGGAGGTGTCGATGCTTTATAAAAAATCATGACCCAGCTGACCATGCACATTTGTTTGACCTGTCACATTCTATTTAACTCAACGGTTTAGCAGTGTGTCGTATCTGCGCTACAGACATAAACTTTGAGTTGACGGACAAGTCACCCTAAATGGGATGTTTCGGTACTTACGGCATCGGCGAGCCCTGACATGTGCTTTCCAGCCTTGGTGTTGTTTACGTTCCCCAAACAGACATGCAGTCAGGCTCATCGACAAGGCAGCGCACACGCCGTCCGACTGCCTGGGAAGTTAGCTTTCCGGGAGAACTTAATGAAGACGAGGCAGATGAGGCAGAAGTCGAAAGCCAAGTGCAAGAGGACATAAACGAGCAAGAAATTGAAAGTGGCCAGAGCGAGTTGTGTTTCTCGAACGGCAAACGCAAGTCGTTTAGTGATATAGACAACCGCGTACGTTAGTTATACCTCTCTCTCTTTTGAGTTTGTCTACATTTGTGCTCGGGAATGATCTGTAATAGCCTGCAAAACGCCACAGTCGTGGACCCCCACTGCATCAGCCAGCCCACGGGGAGGACAAGGACAAGAATTATGAGGCTGGGCCATTATATTATACTCCGCGCCCGGACGAGCTACCCGAGTCTGCCCCGGACATTGCATTTCTTCTCGGTGAATCCGACGCCCCCTTCTCCCTCACTGCCAATACCGAGGAGGGGAAGCCGGTGCGCGTGTTGCATGACTGGGCAGTCTTTGACGCACGCCCAAGCCAAACTAAAGACGATTGCGGAGCACCCCCATTCGTGTTGATATCCTTGCAGGCGCTCGACAGCGTCCCCAACGCTGCTAACATTCGGCGTGCTCCAAAGGGCGCAGGGTCCGCGTCGCCCTTCTTTGAGAATGAAGAGGATGCCGGGCAAGAAGATGACGGCGACTACGATGATGATAGTGGCGATGAGGAAGAGGGAAGGGCAGTGTCGGTGCGGTTGAAGCTTGGGGCGTTGCTGAGATATACGATCGACTATGCGAAGCGCGACGAGTACGTCCCTGCCCCTCCTTGGCAAAGATGGAGGCATTGATATATGCGCATCGGGATATGCAGCCCGATATACCTTGAGACGACTGCGGCGTGGTACATCCTCGGCCTGCCAACGCCCGAGTACCGCGCGTTATACGCGCCTTTCTTCCGTGCCCACAAGATCGCGCAGACTCTCGTGTGCGCCCTCATGCGCGACGCACACACTCCTTTCGATGTTTTCCTCGATGAGCTGCAGCTCACTGCCTGCGTAAGTATGGATGGCAGTAACGTATTGTCCAAGCGTGACATAAATGAAGCGGTACGTCGCCATATAAGTTACGTTCATCGCAACGCTTATGACCCGTCGCGGTGTGGTGTAAGGTCCCGACAATCCTCGCCGCGCTTAACACCCTTGACGAGCCCATGATGCGACACCTACGCAGTACACCGCTTCTCCGACTCATCCTAGCTCCGTTCGGCGGAATCCGTCCCGACAATCCCCTCGTCGCGTCTATGCGTCCGCGTCCGCTCCTGAATGCATTCGTTCGCCGTGCGCCGTCCCGCCTACCTGCCAGGGTAGGCAACCCCGATATCGCCGTGCTCCGCCCGGAGAATCAGCGCCCGACGCATGTCACGCCACGCATCGTTGCGCTCGCCACGGGCCTGTTCCGCGAACAGCTTGTTGTCCTCGGCCGGCGGCTACCCGTCCCACGTTCACGGAGAGGCGCTGGTGTGAGTATCAGCAAGGCGGAGAGAGGCACCTTAATCCGCGCGCTTGCGATGGCGCTGTGTGCCGAGGGCACGCAGAGCATTGAGGCGTCTGTGCTCTGGAGAGTACATCCGCGCCGCCCTTTTATGCATCGCGTAGCGTTATGCGATGTGCGGGATTTGCTCCCGAGAGTTGTGTTCAAGGTGCCTACCCTATTATCCATTATCTAACAAACAGAGTGACCTGATCCGCGAGAGGGGCCACGTCTTAGGTTGGGGATATTGTGCTTGTGCCCATCGGACAGGATGACGGGAAGAGGGGTCACGTGCCCGTCTCACTACCCGCCATCCCGGACGCGGCGCCGCTCGACGCCCGAATTGCGGATTATTTCTGGTACAGTTTCAAGTTTTTGTCTCAGACCCTGTGCATGACAGCTAAATTAAGGTTCTGTCGCATTGTGCATATCAACGGCGAGGACGAACGCGTACACGTACAGTGGTTCGACCACGCTTCAAACACATTCCTTGAGGATATCGCGGATCAACGGGAGTTGTTCCTCACCCCCCTCTGCGACACCATTCCCCTGATAAACCTCTGTGGCACCGTCCACGTCACAGACATGTCAGGAGTTGCCTCTGTGGGAGATGACTTTGAGGGGTACTTCTTTCGGTGAGTTCTTAGTCCCTTTCTTTCCTGACCTTTACCGCGCTGATAAGCATTTCGAGATTCATGTATGACAGGAAGGACGCGTCGTTCGCAGACCTGCCTCCACCCTTTGACGCGCACGCCGCAGCGGACCCACCACACAACTGTGCCACCTGTGCGCGGCGAGAGGAAGAGGAGATGCAAGCGCGCGGGCGCATCATACGCAAAGCGGGGTATGTTACGGGCGTCACTGTCCACGGAACGATTTTCCACGTGGGCGACTTTGTTCTCGTGCGCGCTGAACAAGGCGCTGCGCGCATTGCGCAGCTCATTGGTGTTTACTCCGGTGATCCGGTCTGGATCAGGACCAAGATACTTGGGCGCCTGTCGGATCTTGCGGACATACTGCCTCCAGACCAGCTCAGGGATGAGGTTTGTTTCGCCATGTCCTCTGCTGCAAGACCTATATCCTTTTTTTTTTTAAAGCGTCATCTGTTCTTCACGGACGAGATTGAGGAGGTGCCGCTCGACGACGTGCTTGCTCCGTGTTACGTCCTACACTATGACCTCATCGTCAACATGGACTTGTGGACTTCACTCGGCGCAAGTTACTTTTATTACAAGTACCGCTTTCCGCGACGCTCTCCTGCATCGTGGGACGTGCGTGAGTTGCTCAAGGACAGCGCGGGGATCGGATGCGAGGCCTGTGCGTTTGTGCTGCAGAACCGCCTCGCAGAGGCGGTGTCGTTCAGCGAGGAGGCGGAGGCGCGCAAGCTCAGGAACTTCGATATATTTGCCGGTGCTGGTGCGATGAGCTTGGGGATGGAAGCTGCCGCGGGCGGCATGAAGACTACACATGCCGTTGAAATTTCTCCCAGTGCGGCGCGGACATTCAGGTGCGTGCGGGTATATCACTATGTGTGATCTGGAGGCGTGGAGAGTAGTAGGGTCTCACGACGTTTTACTAGGCGCAACTCTCCGAGTACGATTGTCTACAACCAGTGCGTGAACGACCTGCTGCGTTATGCTGTCAAGTCGTACAGTGGCTTGCTTCAGGAAGATGAGGTGCCAAAAGACATCTACAACAAGACGAGATTACCACCGCCACCACGACCGGGCGACATTGACATGATCACCGCTGGCTTCCCCTGGTGCGTGTCCATCCTGCAGACCACGCCCACTGAAACCCAAGGGGAACCCGTCAGCCAGCCTCATTCCCGGTTGAACATGTTCCAGAAGGCAAACGACATGAAGAGCAACCTCATTCTGAACCTGCTCTCTTGGGTCGACTTTTTGGAGCCAAACTACTGTATCTTCGAGAACGTTCGTGGGTTCTTGAGCTACAACCTCAATGCGATCCAGGTAGACGAACACAGGACGGCGGGCGGGATCAGCATGGGGGGGTTGAAGTTTCTTGTTCATGCAATGCTCTCAATGAAGTATATCATCATTCCTCAGTGATAACCTTGTAATTGCCTCTGATCTGAGCATCCATATCACGCCGCGTCCCACATAGCTACCAGGTTCGATTCTGCCTCCTACAGGCGGCCCACTACGGCACCCCACAGACGCGCGTGCGATTTTTCCTTTTCGCGGCGCGGCGGGGATACCCCTTGCCCGCTGCACCGCAGCCAACGCATGACTTTCCGCAGACTCACAAGCTCGAAATTCGATTTCCGAATGGTGACATTGCGCGGGCTGTGCGAGCAGAGGCAGGCACAGCGCCCTTCAAGTTTGTCTCGATAGATGACGCCATCAGCGACCTACTGCGGTTTGACTGGTGCGGAATCTCCAAGTTCCCGAAGATGATGTCTCACGGGAGATGACGCAGGAAGGATCCAAGCATGAACCGCCTGCCTTCGCTGAAGCGGATGGAGGCTCGCCAACGCGCGGCGCAAATTCCCGCGTTGGAGTGCGATCAGGAGAAGCCATACGTCGGTTACGGAGGCGTGGTGCGGTATCAGCATGCACCGCGTACGACATTTCAAGCTTGGTGCCGCAAAGCAAGCACGGAGGACCTTCAACATTTCACCCGGACGCTGAAGCCAGCGACGGTGGAACGGTGAGCGTGTCGTTGGACTCACGAGATGCGTGTATACTGATTATTGGTGGCATCCTGCTTTTAGCGTGGTCAACATTCCTCTGGTTGCCCGTGCGGACTATCGGTGTAGGGATCCCGTTTTATGATGTTCCCTGTCTGCTGTTGACCCCACACACTCTTTAGCACTAGAAAAGGAACACTGGCAATGGCAGTTCTCGGATGCGGCGTCTGCGATTGCGAGAAAAGGTTTCCGACCAGGTACGGACCAAGATATTGTGTTGTAAACGAGCAAGGAGAGATGTGCTTTGTTCAAAGGACTGTACGGTCGATTGGATGAAAACTACGTGTTCCAGACGACTGTTACGAACGTTGAGCCGACGGCCAAGCAATCACGAGTACTGAATCCCTATGTACGTCGACAACACACGCATATGACCATCTGACTCACAGACACTGACGTTTATAAGTGTCACCGCATGGTCACCGTTCGCGAGCTAGCGCGATCCCAAGGATTCCCAGACTCATTTGTCTTTCAAACAATCAATGACAACATTGTGACGGTGCGTCTAACATGTGTCCTTTTCTTTACTTCTTTCAAGTTTGACAAAAATCAATCCAATCAGATACACCGACAAATCGGAAATGCGGTTCCCTGGCCTGTTGCGGAGGCCATTGGGCGCGAGTTGCGTGAGGCACGGCTTAAAAAATGGCGCAGAGACAGACAGGATGCTATGATTGTCGAGTGATTGAGCACCATCCGCACTGTGGTCGATACACTCCAACTGACCAATCCTATCCTCCATTGTCGTCCGAGTCTGAGTTTTCATCTTCTGGACTCAGAGTGAAAGGAAATTAACGAATCGGGATAGACAAGTCCTGTAAAGTTCCGCTCTGATGTATGAAGATGAAATCGAATGTCAATTAGTCCTGCTTGGCGATGCTTAGGACAAAGAGCTGAGTGTGTTTGTATCAGTCATTCTATGATGCCAATGTTTTGCCCCCGGTCTGGAGATCCCGCTGTGTTGCGTTATTATCACAGATCCTATGCTTCTCTATTCTCGTCAATGTCTTCAATGTCTACTAGCACCCTACCCTCCTCTACCATCTCGCCCTTGACACACCCAACGACCTTGACAACACCGTTCCTCGGAGCCCGCAATACGGTCTCCGTCTTCATGCTCTCGAGCACCACAACGACTTGGTCCTTCTCTATCCGTTCGCCAATAGCAACACGCACGTCAACGACGAGACTTGGCATTGGAGCGCGCAGCGCGCCCTGCGCTGCCGGGTGTGCATCTGCACTGAGCCCCTCTGCCCATGCCGGTGCGCGGCGTAGCACTGTCGTGGTGTGTGGGCCGCTGAAGATATGCAGCCGCTCAGCCCCTGCTGCGCCGTGTGCTTGTGGGACGACAGTTGCGCGCATCACAGCACCTGCGAGGGTCGCAGAGAGTGATGTCGGGCCAGTGAGTGATGCAGATACATCTCGAAACTCGACTGGTATTGCAGTGCCAGGAGCAGCATTCGTGAATTGCACGACGATGTCAAAAAGGCTACTGGTCGGGTGTCTACAAACTCGCAAAGAGACGACAGTACCCGTCACAGTCTCGAACGAGACGGTGCGCGTGTCAACATCGCCACCGAAACGGCGTGCAGCTAGGCGCGTCCATGGCGTTGCGGTGTTGCTGGAGGGTGGTTGGTTGCGGAGGATCAGGAAAAGCGCAGCTTGGGCTAACAGCTCGGCGGAGGGCTCGGTGAGAGGTGGGAGTAACTCGTCGCGATATTTCTGCGCGGTGGTTCTCAGGCTATCTTCCGAAGCTTGGAAATATGGAGATGACATACCTGAATAAAGCCAGTCTCCACTTCGCCCGCTACGAACGCGGGATGACCCGCAAGTGAGCGAAGGAATGCGATGTTCGTTGACAACCCCACAACCTGATACTCTTCTAGTGCGACACGAAGCGCACGTAGCGCCTCCATGCGGCTCGACCCATGCACAACAAGTTTAGCGATCATGGGGTCATAAAACACACCAATCTGTGCGCCCGAGTCGAAACCTTGCTCTATCCGCACGGCAGGAGCAGTGGATACGGTGGCAACGGGTGGGGCAAAGGTATGCGTTGGTATTGGTGTCGAAAGATAGAGAAGGTGGCCGGAATCAGGCAGGAAGTCATTGCGCGGGTTCTCTGCATAGATGCGTGCCTCGAAGGCATGGCCGACCATAGGAATCTGAGATTGAGTAAGGGGTAGAGGATTACCAGCCGCAACCTGGTCCCTGACCGTAAGCGCAAGGAACGAGTTGCAGGCTACAATGGATCACCTCAAGCTGCCACTCCACGAGGTCAAGGCCCGTAATCATTTCCGTGACAGGATGCTCAACTTGCAGTCGAGTGTTCCTACGAGACCGGGGTCAGCTCCGCTCATATCTGTGACAAGATGCGTAGGCATATACATCTCCATGAAGTAGAACCTATTCATGTCTTTATCAAAGATGAATTCAACGGTGCCTGCCCCGACATAGTTGACTGCTTTCGCTGCGGCAACTGCTTTGGCACCTAAATCTGTTCGCAGTTCAGAGGACAGACCGGGGGCAGGGGCTTCTTCAATGATCTTCTGGTTCCGCCTTTGTACCGAGCAGTCGCGCTCCCAGAGAAACACTGTATTTCCCGCGGTATCGGCGAACACTTGGACCTCAACGTGCCTCGGTCGCTCGATGAATTTCTCCACTAAGACAGCGGCGTTACCAAATCCCTTGAGTGCCTCACGCTGCGCAGACTCTAGCATTTCCAGGAATGCCGATGCGTTGCGGACCATGCGCATACCCTTTCCACCACCACCATGGACGGCCTTAATAAGGACGGGAAATCCTGCATTGACAAAAGAATGAGAACGCCCGAAGATATTTCGAGGACATGAGCAGTACCGATTTTTTCCGCCTCACAGAGAAGGTGTTGTGGATCCTGGTTGGTACCATGATATCCGGGAACACAGGGTACACCAGCGTCTGCGAAGCCAAGTTGCGACAGTGGCGTCTGATAATCAGACATCTCGGTGGCACGGTATTACATATGACTCCATACTCGTCATGATGTTCTTGGATTCGCTGGGAGAAGTGTAGCTTCAGACCACAATATAAACCGAACGCACAGCATACCTCTTGGACCCCATGCTTACGATAGCGTTGGAAGGGGGGCCGATGAAGGTGATACCTTCTTTGTCCAGTTGCTCCGCAAAGTTTGCGTTCTCGCTGAGAAAGCCGTAGCTACGAGAAGGGTTACTGATACATAGAAGAAAGTGAAAGAATGAACTCAACCCAGGATGTACGGCCTACAGCCAAGATAGACATATGGGCTGTGATCAGACACGGTGTCAAGATCTGACCAGTATACATACCTGTGCGCCGCTGCGGTGACAGACCTCAATGATTTTGTCTATCCTAAGCTGCGAAAGCGGTTCATAGACCCATATGATAGTCCACCTTGGTACGCACATAACTCTCGGAAGACTGTGCAGGACCTATACAGAACGCTTCGTCTGCCTAAAAACATAGTGAATCAACCATGTGACGCAGAGATATAATAGCGCCTCACCATCTTTACATGAAGAGAATCTGCATCGATTTGGCTGTATACGGCTACTGTGCGAATTCCAAGTTTTTTCGCAGTTCGTATGACTCGACAGGCGATTTCCCCTCTAGTAAACGTTAAGAGCAAGCTTCGAAGAGAACTTGTCTTTTGTACCTGTTCGCCACAAGTATCTTGTCAAAGTGGGGTTTACGGCCAAGACACGGCGTTGACTCTGTGTGTTTACTGTATTGAAGTCCTAGACTTGTCAAGACGATGAAATAAATATGCACCTGAAGCTGCAGCATACCAGCGTACTCCCAGTGGCGGTCTCGTCTTCCTCTGCTCCAGATGCTCCGGAACGGGTCGGATCGACCTGCAGAATAGATAGGAAGTTGTTGCTGGCAAATGAATGCGAGTATGGCGCCGCACTGCACGGGAGATGATACGTGCTGTTGAGGTTGGCGAGGTGATCATGAGCAGGAGCAGAGTGAAAGTTAACCTTAACCTAATCAAGGCACGTAAGAGGTTCCAGCATCAGGTGACCGACCGGAGCCCAAGGCCCCGTCTCGATCTGTGCCGTGAGATTGGCAGTGCTGAGCGGTGATCGAGTGATGGGTATTCAAGCCTATATACAAGCCCAAACATATCCTTGTTCTACTAAACCTTTTTCTTGTTTACATGCCCTCTCGAACACCTGTTGACTCGTTTGACAAATCATTAGCTCTTAATGAGTAAGTCTTGCTCTATGCCCCCCCTTCCACCTTAATATATCTCTCCTCTAGGCCATGGCAGCTTACTAGTACGCATCTTTTAATAATGCGACTTTGCCTTCTACTTACCCCACCGCTTAGTCCTTCGGTCTCAAAACTTCGGCATGTTGCGCCCTGAAAAGTCCTGGAGACCCATCATCTCCCTAGAGGTTGATGGCCAGCACAAACACGAAATCATGCTGGGCACAGACGGCCAGAATCCAAATCAGAAGGAAATCATGCTGCTGTGTGTTACTTTCCACGAGCACCTTTTCAATGGCCCTGACTCCTACAGTCACCACGCACACCATCAGACCTTTATTAAGCTCGACGTTTGGCACAAGTCCCAGAGTAAGGCAAAAAGTCGGAAGCGTCGCCACCACGTTGCATCAGCAGTTATGCCCCTTGGTGAAGTTATGAAGAAGCAGGGTGCAGAACCATGTGCGCTTCCACCTCTCTTCTCCACGTTTGATGCTCACACTACCGTCAGACGCGGAACTTCGCTTGTCCGGTGTCCCTGCTGCACGAAAAAAGTCCGTAGCGCAAAAATATCAACCTTGCGCTTCTCTCCTCATCCGCGTACGACCACCACCGTCTCTCATGTCATCTCTGAAAGAACATGAAAATGACGAGGACTCGGACGACCTTTCCACAACCAGTTCTGGTAAGCTCTGATCAACTTGTCCAATAAATCCAGGTCTCACCTCTGCAAATCAGACAATCATACTTCTGATATACTTGTTACACCCGGGACAGATGACCATGAGGATCCGCCACCTTGGGCAAGCGCTGTCTCTGAGGATCCGGCTCCTGGTCTCCGACGACGCAAAGCCAAGGGTTACTGTATCAACTCCGAGGAAGAGCGCTCCGGCGAGTCTGACGTTTATCTTAGCGAGGGCGAGGGGGAGCACGCAAAAGCACATGACTCCTGGGAACCTCCAATACCCTACGACGACGAAGCCCTCGAGATCAACACATATACTCGCACACCCTCAACTATCTCCATTCTCCCGTCCTTACTTCCTCTGACTTATGTCACCGACAACGTTTCCGTATCATCAGGCGCATCATTCGCATCAAGTGCATTCGACACATTGACCTACCACCGTGAATTACGCGAGGCACAACTTGATTCAGACTTCGACTCCATTCTCGCCAGACTGATATCCGAGTGGTATTATACTGGTGCATCAGTAAGCATGGCTTTGCCCGACCATATGAGAAGCGGAAGCTTACTTTTCATCAGCTTCTTTCCATCACTGCGTAGATATCTCCGTTAAATTGCTGACTTTGCTGCATAACCTGATGATACCCCATAGCGTTGATACGACCGTATTCGGGTTTTCACCCGGAAATTTAATCAACGTTGATAACGCCGCCAAGCGTTCCCTCATTATCTCCAGCGTAGCGGCGGCGATCGGGCTCTTTATCGACGTGTGGTTCATATTCGCCTATTCTGGCGCAGATGTACGCAAGTTCCAGGTAACCTCTCCCTTTTGCCTCATTCGCTTGAACAAGCTAACCTGACCGCTTATCATGGACTCAGACTCTCGCGACGGACATCTACGGCTCGTACTTCTTTTTTGCGCTCTCCTCGCGCCTGCCCCTCGTCGCACTCTTCATTGCCGTCCTTGCCCTCGTCGGCTTCCTTGGTGCTATGGCGTGGACTGCGTGGCCCACTGCAGTCCTCGTGATGTGTGCCTTCGCAGGCGTGCTCATCAGCCTCCAGTTCATCGTATATGGCTTTCACCGCCTCGCGCTCAGTCTCGCGTGGATGCTTCGCGGGGCTTGGTTGGCGGGTTGTCATGTTGGAAGCAGGGTACGGGGAGTTTTTGCACGCGACCATGCCCAGAGCCTTGATCAGGCAGGAAAGTCAGTACAGCAAGATAGGCCAGTGCAAGGAGTCGTACGTCCTATTTCTGTGCGCGTGAACGTTCACACGAGGTATACGATGACATGAAACCTGCTGCGCATATCGTTTCCTGACGGAGTATCTGCAACCTTTCTGTGTACATATTTACTCGCATCCCCGCTTGTATTTGGAAGCTGCAATCTTTATTGGGTAATTGATTGGATAATCAAGTACATGCAGCCATGTGCACTGGAGGTGAAAACTCGGCGTTAAATGCAGCCCCTATGCAGGTGTTGAATTTCCGGTCACGGTATGCACAAGCAGAGTGAAACTAGGACTCCCATGTGCTTCATGTGGCCATTGAGAGCAGGGAGGACCACGCTGAGAACACTATCGGTACGGAATAACCGTCTGTGTCACGGTTGCCTACCGGAAAGCACCATCGCAGAACAAAGGGATAGCAGAGGGCATCGGCCCATAGCTAGTAGTGGAGCGGTATTCACTCAGTCTGGAGATGGCACATAATCTGCCTCCCTCAGCCCCCTTTATTCCAGTACTGTGGATGAGAAAGAGAGAGAAGGGTCCGAGATCTCTGAAAGATCTGAAAGGTTGAGGCAGCTGAGACATGGAGGACCTCTAGTAGCTACTTGATCAGCTGATCAACGATATACAGTACACGAGTCCGAGTCGTCCTCTACAGTAAGCTGTGATCACGTGCTGTGCTAAACACTGTGCGAAGCCGCCTACAAACCCTTCACGCCTGTTTAAGACGATGAATGTTTGTGTCTCTAGCCGTTAAATTCGGGTAAACAGTTATTGCTGAAGGTGATGTTTTTTGAAAACCTAAATTTCAAATTTCAAAAGTGGTCATCGGGCGGGTTGGCAAGGCAATTTGTTCATACGTATGATAACAACTTATTCGTCAGAAATTGTGTCTGCGTCGAATCGAAGAAACGAAGAGACATGCCCTGCCCTAGTGTCTCCTCTGTGTCCAGTCCTATCCTCAGTTGAAAATCGACGTGCGACGTGTTACCGCGTCCCCGCTTCGCGCCTATGAGACGACGACCTGGTGAGAGCCTCCCGCACACGTCGTATGCTGGTCATCGTCCGAAAGACGCATGTGCCGCCCCGAAAGAATTGGATTAGGGTCCATGGAGACGTTTATCGCATGCAGTGCAACTGTATCACAAACCTGAATGCAGAGGAATGGTTTATAGGTAATAATTACATGTCAACAATCAAAAGTCTGGGTGGAGACAGCCCAGCCACCTGATATGCAAGTCAGGGATCCCCCAAAACAGCAGCGATTCCCAAGAAGTGAGAGCCACGTCTCGCCATACATCAGCATTGCTAATGGTAAGCGCCTCTATTATTATGCATGCAAGGTGTTTGTATCAACCAGGTAATCGCCAAAATCTGACCACCCGACGCACAGAAAATAAACATGCGCGGGCCCGAGTCGAAACCTTGCTCTATCCGCACGGCAGGAGCAGTAGATACGGTGGCAACGGGTGGGGCAAAGGTATGCGTGGGTATTGGTGTCGAAAGATAGAGAAGGTGGCCGGAATCAGGCAGGAAATCATTGCGCGGGTTCTCTGCATAAATGCGTGCCTCGAAGGCATGGCCGACCATAGGAATCTGAGATTGAGTGAGGGGTAGAGGATTACCAGCCGCAACCTGGTCCCTGACCGTAAGCGCAAGGAACGAGTTGCAGGCTACAATGGATCACCTCAAGCTGCCACACCACGAGGTCAAGGCCCGTAATCATTTCCGTGACAGGATGCTCAACTTGCAGTCGAGTGTTCCTACGAGACCGGGGTCAGCTCCGCTCATATCTGTGACAAGATGCGTAGGCATATACATTTCCATGAAGTAGAACCTATTCGTGTCTTTATCGAAGATGAATTCAACGGTGCCTGCCCCGACATAGTTGACTGCTTTCGCTGCGGCCACTGCTTTGGCACCTAAATCTGTTCGCAGTTCAGAGGACAGACCGGGGGCAGGGGCTTCTTCAATGATCTTCTGGTTCCGCCTTTGTACCGAGCAGTCGCGCTCCCAGAGAAACACTGTATTTCCCATGGTATCGGCGAACACTTGGACCTCAACGTGCCTCGGTCGCTCGATGAATTTCTCCACTAAGACAGCGGCGTTACCAAATCCCTTGAGTGCCTCACGCTGCGCAGACTCTAGCATTTCCAGGAATGCCGATGCGTTGCGGACCATGCGCATACCCTTTCCGCCACCACCATGGACGGCCTTAATAAGGACGGGAAATCCTGCGTTGACAAAAGAATGAGAACGCCCGAAGATATTTTGAGGACATGAGCAGTACCGATTTTTTCCGCCTCACAGAGAAGGTGTTGTGGATCCTGGTTGGTACCATGATATCCGGGAACACAGGGTACACCAGCGTCTGCGAAGCCAGGTTGCGACAGTGGCGTCTGATAATCAGACATCTCGGTGGCACGGTATTACATATGACACCATACTCGTCATGATGTTCTTGGAACCGCTGGGAGGAGTGTAGCTTCAGACCACAATATAAACCAAACGCACAGCATACCTCTTGGACCCCATGCTTACGATAGCGTTGGAAGGGGGGCCGATGAAGGTGACACCTTCTTTGTCCAATTGCTCCGCAAAGTTTGCGTTCTCGCTGAGAAAGCCATAGCTACGAGACGGGTTACTGATACATAGAAGAAAGTGAAAGAATGAACTCAACCCAGGATGTACGGCCTACAGCAAAGATAGACATATGCGGTGTGGTCAGACACGGTGGTCAAGATCTGACCAGTATACATACCTGTGCGCCGCTGCGGTGACAGACCTCAATGATTTTGTCTATCCTAAGCTGCGAAAGCGGTTCATAGACCCATATGATAGTCCACCTTGGTACGCACATAACTCTCAGCAGATTGTGCAGGACCTATACAGAACGCTTCGTCTGCCTAAAAACATAGTGAATCAACCAAGTGACGCAGAGATATAACAGCGCCTCACCATCTTTACATGGAGAGAATCTGCATCGATTTGGCTGTATACAGCTACTGTGCGAATTCCAAGTTTTTTCGCAGTTCGTATGACTCGACAGGCGATTTCCCCTCTAGTAAACGTTAAGAGCAAGCTTCGAAGAGAACTTGTCTTTTGTACCTGTTCGCCACGAGTATCTTGTCAAAATGGGGTTTACGGCCAAGACACGGCGTTGACTCTGTGTGTATACTGTATTGAAGTCCTAGACTTGTCAAGACGATGAAATAAATATGCACCTGAAGCTGCAGCATACCAGCGTACTCCCAGTGGCGGTCTCGTCTTCCTCTGCTCCAGATACTCCGGAACGGGTCGGGTCGACCTGAAGAATAGATAGGAAGTTGTTACTGGCAAATGAATGCGAGTATGGCGCCGCACTGCACGGGAGATGACACGTGCTGTTGAGGTTGGCGAGGGATCATGAGCAGGAGCAGAGTGAAGGTTAACCTTAACCTAATTTTTTTTTTTTTTGAATCAGCATTTGTATAGTGCTAGATGTCTACAAAGACAAAGATGCGCTCGACTGTAAACTACTACAATCTCGGTGAATGGAGGGGGGTTGGACTGTCTCTAATGTGTAGCGTAATGTAGGAGGTGGGAGGGGGGGATGTGAGAGTGGTGAGGCGCGACGCCGTCAACCGTAGTCTTCTGGGGGGGGAACCTCTCGAGCCCTTCTTGGCCGAATGCATGCTTGTGTTGTTTCAATGAACTTGGCAAGCGCCTTGCCTCCAGCTCTGGTCCCAAAAATGATATTTGGGGAGAGCGAGGATGAGACCGGTCGGAGATGCAGCTCGCGTGCAGTGCAGAACCGCTTGCAGTGAAAGACAACATGGGTGGGGGTTTGAAGGGGGCTGCGGTCACAGTCGCACAGATGTGGATCTGGGGCGCGGGGCCTGTGCCGAGCATTGTATTCTCCTGTAAATGCGTGCTCAGTGAGGAGGCGAACTGCTGTGCAAAAGATTGAACGGGGCTGCCGTGGGTCGGACAGCCAAACTTCTTTCCAGTCCAACAAGGCAGTGAGGGAGTGGGGTTTGAGAGATCAAGGTCAGGAGTTGCGCGGTAGGCAGCCTCCACCGCGGTGATTTGGAGGCATTCCAAGGGCTTGAAGGGCATCTTCCCCGGGATCCACCGGATCGAGATGGATGTGGTGGGGTGGGCAAACAAGATGTCGGCCACGGTATCACAGATTGTGCTGCAGGTCACCGCGTTCTCGTGACGTTCGGTGACCTGGCAATACGGCAATACCTAATCAAGGCCCGTCTTCTCTTTCCAAGCATCAGGTGACCGACCGGAGCGCGGCCCCGTCCCGTCCCGTAAGCTTGGCAGTGCTGAGCGGTGATTCCGGGCATGACTGATGGGTATTCAGCTTAAATACGAGCCCAAGCATATACTTGTTCTACTAAACCTTTTCTTGTTTACATGCCCTCTAGAACACCTGTTGACTCGTTTGACAAATCATTAGCTCTTAATGAGTAAGTCTTGCTCTATGCCCCCCCTTCCACCTTAATATATCTCTCCTCTAGGCCATGGCAGCTTACTAGTACGCATCTTATAATAATACAACTTTGCCTTCTATCTTACCCCACCGCTTAGTCCTTCGGTCTCAAAACTTCGGCATGTTGCGCCCTGAAAAGTCCTGGAGACCCATCATCTCCCTAGAGGTTGATGGCCAGCACAAACACGAAGTCATGCTGGGCACAGACGGCCAGAATCCAAATCAGAAGGAAATTATGCTGCTGTGTGTTGCTTTCCACGAGCACCTTGTCAATGGCCCTGACTCCTACAGTCACCACGCACACCATCAGACCTTTATTAAGCTCGACGTTTGGCACAAGTCCCAAAGTAAGGCAAAAAGTCGGAAGCGTCGCCACCACGTTGCATCAGCAGTTATGCCCCTTGGTGAAGTTATGAAGAAGCAGGGTGCAGAACCATGTGCGCTTCCACCTGCTCTTCTCCACGTTTGATGCTCACACTACCGTCAGACGCGGAACTTCGCTGTGTCCCTGCTGCACGAAAAAAGTCCGTAGCGCAAAAATATCAACCTTGCGCTTCTCTCCTCATCCGCGTACGACCACCACCGTCTCTCATGTCATCTCTGAAAGAACATGAAAATGACGAGGACTCGGAAGACCTTTCCACAACCAGTTCTGGTAAGCTCTGATCAACTTGACCAATAAATCCAGGTCTCACCTCTGCAAATCAGACAATCATACTTCTGATATACTTGTTACACCCGGGACAGACGACCATGAGGATCCACCACCTTGGGCAACTGCTGTCTCTGAGGATCCGGCTCCTGGTCTCCGACGACGCAAAGCCAAGGGTTACTGTATCAACTCCGAGGAAGAGCGCTCCGGCGAGTCTGACGTTTATCTTAGCGAGGGCGAGGGGGAGCACGCAAAAGCACATGACTCCTGGGAACCTCCAATACCCTACGACGACGAAGCCCTCGAGATCAACACATATATTCGCACACCCTCAACTATCTCCATTCTCCCGTCCTTGCTTCCTTTGACTTATGTCACCGACAACGTTTCCGTATCATCAGGCGCATCATTTGCATCATTTGCATCGAGTGCATTCGACACATTGACCTACCACCGTGAATTACGCGAGGCACAACTTGATTCAGACTTCGACACCATTCTGGCTAGACTGATATCCGAGTGGTATTATACTGGTGCATCAGTAAGCGTGGCTTTACCCGACCATATGAGAAGCGGAAGCTTACTTTTAATCAGCTTCTTTCCATCACTGCGTAGATATCTCCGTTAAATTGCTGACTTTGCTGCATAACCTGATGATACTCCATAGGGTTGACACGACCGTATTCGGGTTTTCACCCGGAAATATAATCAACGTTGACAACGTCGCCAAGCGTTCCCTCATTATCTCCAGCGTGGCGGCGGCGATCGGGCTCTTTATCAACGTGTGGTTCATATTCGCCTATTCTGGCGCAGACGTACGCAAGTTCCAGGTAACCTCTCCCTTTTGCCTCTTTCGCTTGAACAAGCTAACCTGACCGCTTATCATGGACTCAGACTCTCGCGATGGACATCTACGGCACGTACTTCTTTTTTGCGCTCTCCTCGCGCCTGCCCCTCGTCGCACTCTTCATTGCCGTCCTTGCCCTCGTCGGCTTCCTCGGTGCTATGGCGTGGACTGCGTGGCCCACTGCAGTCCTCGTGATGTGTGTCTTCGCAGGCGTACTCATCAGCCTCCAGTTCATCGTATATGGCTTTCACCGCCTCGCGCTCAGTCTCACGTGGATGCTGCGCGGGGCTTGGTTGGTGGGATGTCATGTTGGAAGCAGGGTGCGGGGAGTTTTTGCACGCGACCATGCCCAGAGCCTTGATCAGGCAGGAAAGTCAGTACAGCAAGAT
>QFDX01000681.1:0-10191 GCA_003315875.1 Lactifluus piperatus | reverse complement strand
AAGGAGGACACCACGCGACGAGGAGGACACACGCGACGAGGGCGACACCACCACGCGATCAGGAGAACACCACACGACGAGGGCGACACCACCACGCGATCAGGAGGACACCACGCGACGAGGAGGACACACCCGATGAGGAGGACACACCCGACGAGGAGGACACACCCGACGAGGAGGACACACCCGACGAGGAGGACACACCCACACCCGACGAGGAGGACACACCCGACGAGGAGGACACACCCGACGAGGAGGACACACCCGACGAGGAGGACACACCCGACGAGGAGGACACACCCGACGAGGAGGACACACCCGACGAGGAGGACACACCTGACGAGGGCGACACCACCACGCGACGAGGAGGACACCACGCAACGAGGGTGACACCACTCAACGAGGGCGACACCATGCGACGAGGGCACACCACCACGCGATGAGGAGGGCACCATGCGACGAGGGCGACACAACAAGGTAGTCCAACCCCTGTTAGCAGGGTGAGTGGGAGGGAGGGAGACAATGAGAGCAAGGGAGACAGCGAGAGTGAGGGGGACAGTGAGTGCGAGGGGGGATAGCGAGTGCGAGGGGAGATGGCGAGTGCGAGTGCGAGTGCGAGAGCGGAGGGGGACAGCGAGAGCGAGGGCGAGAGCGGGATAACCAGTACATAATTTGTAATACAATTACAATAATAAAATTTCTTTCTCCCATTTCAAAATCTGTGTGAAAATGGAAATTTATATGTTGGAAAAAGAAAAACTATGAAGGTGCAAAGAATGATGTAGTGCTGTGTAGATGCTCCAATGAGCTGCTAACACAGCAAAGCAATGTGCTGTGTAGAGCTTGGGAGCTCTATGTAGCTCTACACAGATGAACTGTGGCTCTGTACAGCTCTAGGTAGCTCTGAGTAGACAGGGACCTAGCTACACGATCTATGGCACTCTATGCATCTACAGCAATCTGTGTAGAGCTGGGTAGCTCTGTGTAGATGAACAGCTGTTTGCTGATGTGGTGCTGGCCACAGAGACCAGGAACGGGAATGGGACGGAGGTCAGTTCAGGGACGAGAGGGATAGACGACCACCATTGCCTAGAAGAGAAACGCCGCCTCCTCGAGCAGCGTGGGGTGAACGGGATTGTTTGACGAGGGATAGACGGTCGCCTTCTCGTTCTCTGAACCAGTCCTCAGTGGCTGGGACTGCAGGTGGTACAGTTAGATTGACTTCATCGCCAGTCTGTGACAACGATACCAGGGATGGCTCCGAGTCTCTAAAATGTGTCGTCGACATCATAGACCACCAAGTGACAGGCTGATGGTACGAGCTTGACATACGACCGGGGTCATCCAAAGCTCCCGTGGATCTTGGTGACGTTGAGCCGCGTGAGGTCGTGGATGCCTCTTTTGGTATGCATGTATCTGCACCAGCAGGGCCTCGCACAAGCGGGAGGGTGCTGGTGGTCGCGATGGTAGTCACAGTAGCAGTTATGCACGCACCTCGAAGTCTTAGCTGGGGGGTCATCCAGAAAAGCACCTTTCCCTTAGGCATGTGCTTGGTGCGCTTGAAAAGGACATATCAATGCAGCATGGGAAACATTGGGCCCATAGTGATGCTGTAACCTCAACTCAGGCTGCCTCAGCCTGAACATGCCAAGTTTGTGTGCGAGGGGAGTTGGGGAGTTGTAAGGACGCAGTGACGGGTCACAACGGGTCGCGGGTAGTGGGTAACCAATCATGGGTCGGCGGGAACTGTTGTCAACCATCACATGACACGTTCAAGTCGAGCGTTTGCCAAAAAAAAAAGTTCCAAGTCGAATGTAGTCGTGTGAACTTTCAACATTTGACTCTCACTCTGCACAACGCTGGCCTCAAGAAGCACTTTTTTTTAATTCTTATGATAGATGGCTGACAATCTTTTCTTTTTCTAGGCTACAGTGTTTTCAACTTGAAAACAGCTGCCTGATGTCCATCGAAACAGGAGTGGCTTTCGTTTGTACATGGGGAGACTTCAGGGGATCTTGCCAGGTACGCCCTTTAGCCCCATCTCCACTCATCCCAACTCATGGTTTCCTTTCCAATGTGCATGGCCTGCTGCCGCTTCGTAGTCCACCCCCACCCCCTCTCTCGCTGCAAACGCGAGTGAGGGGGTTTCTCATTCCATTCTCGGCCCCACTACCTCTCTCGACTAACAGAACAATTCATGACCACGACCCCTTAGCACAGTGCTAACCCCTGCCATGCGCAACTGCTTGCGGGGTGGAAACAGGAGCTCTGGTGACCAGGAAGTGACACAAATTGGCTGCATTGCGTAGGGAACATATCCGTTAATTTTATTTTTTTCAATCTTGTTTTTTCACAACTAACTAATGTTTTTCTATATTTATTTTAGGTTCTCATACTATGCAATGACGAAATGAGGATGAGGACGTGGACACGGACATGGACACGGACTCATCGAGGATGAGGACACAGACTCGGACTCGTTGAGGACAAGGGCGCGGACATGGACACGGACGCGGACACGGACTCGTTGAGGACATGGACACGGACACGGACTCATCACTCATCGAGACGAGGACGAGGATGTGGACACAGGCTCGTTGAGGACAAGGACGCGGACGCGACACGGACACGGGCTCATCAAGGACGAGGACACGGACTCGGACTCGTTGAGGATGAGGGCGCGGACATGGACACGGACACGGACACGGACTCATCGGGGATGAGGACGTGGACACGGACACGGACTCATCGAGATGAGGACGAGGATGTGGACACAGGCTCGTTGAGGACGAGGACATGGACACGGACTCATCGAGGACGAGGACACGGACACGGACTCATCGAGGACGAGGACACGGACACGGGCTCATCAAGGACTTGGACTCGGACTCAGACTCGGACTCGTTGAGGACGAGGACATGGACACGACACAGACATGGGCTCATCAAGGACGAGGACACAGACTCGGACTCATTGAGGACGAGGGCGTGGACATGGACACGGACACAGACACGGACTCATCAAGATGAGGATGAGGATGCGGACACAGGCTCGTTGAGGACGAGGACACGGACACGGACTCATCGAGGACGAGGACACGGACACGGACTCATCGAGGACGAGGACATGGACACGGGCTCATCAAGGACGAGGACACGGACTTGGACTCGTTGAGGACGAGGGCGCGGACATGGACACGGACACGGACATGGACACGGACACGGACTCATCGGGGACGAGGACGTGGACACGGACACGGACTCATCGAGACGAGGATGAGGATGCGGACACAGGCTCGTTGAGGATGAGGACACGGACACGGACTCATCGAGGACGAGGACACGGACACGGGCTCATCAAGGATGAGGACACGGACTCAGACTCGTTGAGGACGAGGGCGCGGACATGGACATGGACACGGACACGAACTCATCGGGGACGCGGACACGGACACGGATTCATCGGGGACGTGGACGCGGACACGGATTCATCGGGGACGCGGACGCGGACATGGACTCGTTGAGGACACGGACATGGACACAGACTCGTTGAGGATGTGGACACGGACACGGACTCGTTGAGGACGCAGACGCGGACACGGACTTGTTGAGGATGTGGACACAGACACGGACTTGTTGAGGACGTGGACACGGACACGGACTCATCGAGGACGAGGACGTGGACGCGACACGGACACGGGCTCATCAAGGACGAGGATGCGGACACGGACTCGTTGAGGATGTGGACGTGGATGTGGGCACAGTGAGGATGAGGGCGCGGACACAGCGAGCACAAGGGCGTGGACACAGCGAGCACAAGGGCACAGACGCAGCGAGCACAAGGGTGCGGATGTAGCGATCACGAGGGTGCGGACACAGCGAGCACGAGGGTGCGGACGCAACGAGGACGAGGGCACGGACACAGCGAGCACGAGGGCGTGGATGCAGCGAGCACAAGGGCACAGACGCAGCAAGCACAAGGGCGCGGACGTAGCGAGCACGAGGGTGCGGACACAGCGAGCACAAGGGTGTGGACGCAACGAGCACGAGGGTGCGGACACAACAAGGATGAGGGCACGGACACAGCGAGCACGAGGGCGTGGACGCAGTGAGCACAAGGGCACAGACGCAGCGAGCACGAGGACACGGACGCAGCGGGGACGAGGGCGTGGATGCAGTGAGCACGAGGGCACGGACGCAATGAGGACGTGGGCGTGGATGCAGTGAGCATAAGGGCACGGACACAGCGAGCACGAGGGCGCAGACGCAACAAGGACGTGGGCGTGGACGCAGCGAGCACGAGGGCACGGACACAGTGGGCACGAGGGCACGGACGCAGCGAGTACGAGGGCGCGGTTGCAGTGAGCACGCGGACGCGGACGCAGCAGGCACGAGGGCGCGGATGCAGCAAGCATGAGGGCACGGACGCAACGAGGACATGGGCGTGGATGCAGCGAGCACGAGGGCAAGGACACAGTGAGGATGAGGACAAGGGCATGGACCCGGTGACAAGGGACTGAGGATGCGGACGCAGTGACGAGGACAATGAGGACATGCCTGTACCACACAGTACTTATTGGTAGTAGCAATAAATTTGATTTTCTCACTTTTTCATGGAAGTGGCAAAATATCATATGTCATCAAAGCACCAAAAATATCATATATGTCCCAATATATGCAGTCTGCACAGTGTCGGACAGCTGAGAGGCAGTGCTGTCAAGAGCTGGACAAAGAGTGGGACTGTCTGTACAGGTCTGTACAGAGCTGTACAGACCTGGACCTGTCTGTGGGCACTGTGGGCACTGTGGCATGCTGGACAGTGCTGTACAGAGCTGTACAGCTGACCCATGTTTTGCTGATGTAAGACATTGCAGTTGCTTAAGACACACAAAGTTAATTAAGACCAAATACCCTGTTAAGAACCATGCTCTTGGTTAAGACAGGGCATTCATTTAAGACAAGGATATAATTGTAAGATACAAAGATGAAACAGACATGCTTAAGAACAGGGCCCTCATCCTCACAATGCTACTCTTGTGGCCCTCATTCTTGCACCAGCACTGTCTGCTGCTGTGGCCCTCATCCCTTGTGCTGGTGCTGACACGGGCACTGTCCTCGCGCTGCTGGTGCTGGTGCGGGCCTTGTCCCCACACTGCTAGTGCTGCTGCGGGCGTTGTCATCATGCCGCTGGTGCTGGTGCAGGCATTGTCCTCGTGCCGCTGGTGCTGGTGTGGGCGTTGTCCTCGTGCCACTGGTGCTGGTGCGGGCTTTGTTGTCGCGCTGTTGGTGCTGCTGCATGCGTTGTCTGCTGGTGTAGCCCTCTTCCCTCGCGCTGGTGCTGCCACGTGCGTTGTCCGCTGGTGTGCGCCTTGTCCCTCACGCTGGTGCTGGTGTGGGCCTTGTCCTTGCGCCACTGGTGCTGGTGGGGGCGTTGTCTGCTGGTGTGGCCCTCGTCCCTCGCGCTGGTGCTGGTGTGGGCATTGTCGTCGCGCTGCTGGTGCTGCCACGTGCGTTGTCTGCTGGTGTGGCCCTCGTCCCTCATGCTGGTGCTGCCGCGGGTGCTGTCCTCACACCGCTGGTGCTGGTGTGGGCCTTGTTGTTGCGCTGCTGGTGCTGCCACAGGCACTGTCCTCGCGCCGCTGATGCTGGTGCGGGCCTTGTCATCGCGCCGCTGGTATTGGTGTGGGCATTGTCCTCACACCACTGGTGCTGGTGGGGGCATTGTCTGCTGGTGTGGCCCTCGTCCCTCGCGCTGGTGCTGGTGCGGGCCTTGTCATCGCACTGCTGTGGCCCTCATCCCTCGCGCTGGTGCTGGTGTGGGCATTGTCCCCGCGCTGCTGGTGCTGCCATCCTCATGCTGCTGTGTGTGTGGATGTTAGTGATGAGGGTGGGTACTTACCCCATGGGCACCCTACTCGGGCCTCCTGGTACTCCCTTGGGGCCTCTTAACCCCAAACAATCCCCTCACATCCCATTTGGACGGGGAGGAGGGGCATATAAAATATAACTAGAAAACAAAAAAAATGTAAGTAGAATGAGTCAAAGAAAATGCACGTTATGTGGCAATCTTTCAGCCACGTGGTTTGCTGCTTGCTGTTGATGGACTGGGATTTGCTTGAGGCCACAGGGCGACATGGTGGTGAGAGGCAGTGGTGGCCGTAGCCGTTATAAGGGAATCGTGACTTAGTAAAAAAGCGAAAGTCAAGCCGTGGGAACAATGTTTGACCCTGTTTGGACAACTCGTGCCAGTTGACTTTTGGTCTTACAAATCAAGTTCAACTTCTTCTTCTGCCACCTCCCACTGCCACCTCGCCCTCTGGCCTCAAGCAAATCCCGGTCCATCAACAGCAAGCAGCAAACCACGTGGCTGAAAGATTGCCACATAACGTGCGTTTTCTTTGACTCATTCTACTTACATTTTTTTTGTTTTCTAGTTATATTTTATATGCCCCTCCTCCCCGTCCAAATGGGATGTGAGGGGATTGTTTGGGGTTAAGAGGCCCCAAGGGAGTACCAGGAGGTCTGAGTAGGGTGCCCATGGGGTAAGTACCCACCCTCATCACTAATATCCACACACAGAGCAGCGCAAGGATGGCTGCACCAGCGGCGTGAGGACAATGCCCGCACCAACACCAGTGACACGAGGACAGTGCGTGGGGCAGCACCAGCAGTGCAGGGACAATGCCCACACCAGCACCAGCGCGAGGGACGAGGCGCACACCAGTGGACAACCCACGCGGCAGCACCAGCAGCACGATGACAACGCCTGCACCAGCCCCAGCGGCACGAGATCAGTGCCCGCGGCAGCACCAGCGCGAGGGACAAGGGCTACACCAGCAGACAACGTATGCGGCAGCACCAGCAGCATGACGACAAGGCCCACACCAGCACCAGCGTGAGGGACAAGGGCTACACCAGCAGGCAACGCATGTGGCAGCACCAGCAGCGCGACGACAAGGCCCGCACCAGCACCAGCGCGAGGGATGAGGGCTACACCAGCAGACAACGTACACGGCAGCACCAGCAGCACAACGACAAGGCCCACACCAGCACCAGCACAAGGGACGAGGGCTACACCAGCAGACAACGCACGTGGCAGCACCAGCAGCACAACGACAACGCCCACACCAGCACCAGCGGCGCAAGGACAGTGCCCGCGGCAGCACCAGCATGAGGGACGAGGGCCACACCAGCGGACAACCCACGCGGCAGCACCAGCAGCGCGACGACAAGGCCCACACCAGCACTAGCAGCATGGGGACAACACCCACACCGGCACCAACGGCGCGAGGACAGTGCCCGCGGCACCAACAGCACAAGGACAGTGCCTGCAGCAGCACCAGCGCAAGGGACGAGGGGCCACAGCGATGGCTATGGATGGGGGTATGAGTAGCATAGATATGACCTATGATGTCATTAGGTAGATTTTTATGATATTGTGTGAATTTGAGCTTGTTGAACGTGTCTTTGTCATGACTGGTTTGATCTTAAAAAGACTTTTTTTACATCTTATCTGTCTTATCTTATGACCTTGTCTTATGCTAAGATGCTTGTCTTATGCTAAGACACTTGTCTTATTTAAGACAGGGTGTTCTTGTTAAGAACAGAACCTGCCTGAATTAAGATGCATCTGTCTTAACACAAGGTTGTCTTAATCTGTCTTAGCCATCCATTAAGACATGATAAGACATGATAAGACAAAATGAGGTTTTCCTGATGGGGTATGCATGAATTGGACTGATCTGTGTGGTGTAGCCACCATGCACCCTACTTTCTTTTGGGCTTTGCCCAGCTATGTGATATTGCCGAGCCTGGAGCTTTTGACACAACTTTGATTAGCTCAGCTAGCTCAAGCTCGTTAAGCGAGGCACGGAACTCCCACAAGCCAGCACATGAGCCTCATTAATATAGACAAGGTAAAGTCCATGCCTCCAGCATGGAGCTTGACTTGTCGGGGGCTGCGCCCCCCACCAATGAGGCCTTTTGCTTAGTCACTATTAGTCAGCCTCAACTGCCCTGCTTACAAATGGTGGCGCCACGTCTCTTGTATTATAGATCTCTGATATTTAGCAGCGGCTGCGTGATATCTGGCACACATGCATTTATTTCAATGCACAACAATTATATTATGTTTTTATTAGATGTTAGGCATCCATATGAGGCTGCCTTACTGTTGGGGACCAAGCCGAATATGGAGCACAGAATGACGGAGTATGACCGAATATTAATAATATAATATGGAGATTAGTAATACTGTAAATAGGTATATATTCCGCTAACCCCAGAAAGGGGTAATAGAATACTTCTCCGCTTGGTTTCCCTCATTTCCAATTACCTCACACTGTCCTGACCTCAATAGGTTATGGGCCCTGGCCTTCAATAAATTGAAACTGATAATCTACGACCGACGAATCTACGCGTTTTTTATTCCGAGCAATTGAATCAACACTAAACCCCTTAATAAATTAAAATCATAATCTACGCGATATTACCAAGTACCTGTCCGAAGATTTGGTAAACTGGTTGAAATAATAAGGTATGTAAATTGAAACTAAAGTGGCTAATTCACCGTCCCAGAACGTGGTAGCGGAACGCTAATTGCGCCTTTGTTGAACTGCGCGCGCCGCACGCCATTGAGCGTAAGCTGCCGAAGTTCCTGGGAATTAGCGATCAAAGCACGCCGTGTACCTCAGTATCCGGGCAAATACCCGAGCTTTTGACAGGACACCCTATGAGGGCTGAAGCCGAGAACAACCAGACACATCCCATATAAGGGAATCTGGATTCTCCGGCAAGGCACTCACAAAGGGGACAAAGAGATCCCAAGTCAAAGCAACAAAATATTATTTATTGATTTAGATGACGGCGCGAAAAGCGTCATATATAAGCCAGAACAGATGCCTGGAATCAAGAAGATACAAATTATAACGCTAGCCGAGTCAACCCCCCGATCGACAGATGGCTTCTATATTCACACGCCCGATGTACGACGCGAGGGGGAGCCGGGACTAGACACGACATAATCGAGCACGCAGCCGCAATCAGACGGTCCGGACATCCAAGAACGGCAAAAGTGTAAGCTGAGCGAACAGACGCGACGGAATCGAGCATGCAGCCGCAATCAGATAGACCGGACGCGGTCCCTGAACGGCAAAAGCGCAAGCTTAACGATTACCAAACATCAACGATAAGAAATAAATATGCGCAAAAACGCGCGTAGATTATCAATGCCTGCACGACCCAGATGAAGAAGGGGAAGTCCATGAGGCATTACCCACTTCCGCGGATATTACGTGTGGCGCGTATGAGAATTCACACATATTCACCCTTAGCCGGGGATGATCCAAGAGGCAAAAAATCCCCTGGTTGGCAAAAATGGGAAGAAGCGATCCAAACGGAGTTAGACCAGTTAGCCCGAATGAGTACCTGGTAACTAACGGAGTAGCCCTCCGATGCTATCCCAATAGCAAATGACATACTACTAAACGCTAACCCCTGAGAGACATAATATACACACCGCCGGATTAGGAATTTCCACAGCTTGAGGGGGAGTGTTGGGGACCAAGCCGAATATGGAGCACGGAATGACGGAGTATGACCGAATATTAATAATATAATATGGAGATTAGTAATACCGTAAATAGGTATATATTCCACTAACCCCAGAAAGGGGTAATAGAATACTTCTCCGCTCGGTTTCCCTCATTTCCAATTACCTCATGCTGTCCTGACCTCAATACTTACAGATATGGAGAATTCAAGGAATGCCTGTCGATCGAGAGGCGCTCCAAGAGTGCTTGACCTGTCATTTCACACGCTTTGATGTGACAATCAGGTGGTTTAAACTCAGATCTACTGGTCTCTCTAACGAGAGTACTCTGTCAGGACTTGCCGCGCCGAGAGACGGTCACCGGTCTACAAAATGCCAAGGCATTGGAACCTTCCTTATACGAAAGTTCCCACGCCGCTAAACCTTGACCCCCAGTGAAAAGCGCGTCTATTTTAATCTATTTTCTTCAATTTATATCGATAGAATAGATTTTGTCCAAATAGTGGATGAAAATCTATTGTGGTCGATTTCCAGCGATTATTAAATAGATGTCTGCGATGCCATCGGGCTCCCTCGTAAATCTCCATCTATTTCCATCTATTATAATCTATTATGGTCAATTCTCATCAATTCTCATCGATT
>QFDX01000677.1:0-26417 GCA_003315875.1 Lactifluus piperatus | reverse complement strand
ATGTGTTGTCAACTTATAGAGGAATCCAGTTTGTTTTTCAACGATCACATGACTAGCGCATACAACCACAAACACAAATGAAAAATGAAAAAATTCCGGTTGCGGGCACCATTTCTTCATCAACGGCACCACATTCCAAGGCCCTCCTCCCACCTCAATCTATTTTTTTTTTCGTTTCTAACACCTTGAGTTGTCTGTGTCTTTCGGTGCATTCACAGGTCCCACCTCACCTAACTTAGTATTCCCTGCCCACCAGGACACTCATCATCGTGCCTCACCCACAAGTACCGATGCACCTGCTCTATCACTCCTGTTCCCTGTCGTGCTGTGTGTTGCCATCAAGCCCACACACATGATTCTAGCTTTCACATGTGAGTGCACTCAATACCCACCCCATCCTTGACTGAAGCTTTGCCACCTGTCCCATGCAAGCGTACATGGTGCGCATCAACAGCAAGCATGAGTATGAGTGCCAGCCCCAGCATGGATACTGATGCATGAATTGTGCTGCGTGCTGCGCTCCATGGTGTGCTCTTGTCTCTCACAATGCTTACACACTCAAGCCACACCCTCTCGCCATACACCGGGGCCTGGGGCTCCCTCTTACTTCACCATGCGCACCAGCCCACGGCACGCACTGCCTGCCCCTCGTGGTGCTCCACCACATGCATGCAGACACCGTACACATGTGCTGGGGATGTCCAGTGCGGAAGCGCAGGAGGGTAAGGACTCACGTGCAGAGGCAGAGGCAGACGAGGAAGGCCTCCTTCAGACACCCCTCATTTGGTCAGTCACTCAGCTGTCATGTCAGCTAAACGTTGTACGGCCAAAGTTGCCTCGTCCTGGGATCAATTGTCCTGGTACTGGTAGGATGAAGATGTTCACGCATCTGGTCTTCTCAAAGGTCATGTCATAGCTATTGACACAGACCAACGCCTCCTGTGGCTTTGACCACTGCCAGCTTCTCCATAGATGATGTGCACAACTTTCAGAGATAGTTCCACCCGCGCTCGACTGCAAGCTACCTCTCTACTGTGGAGTTTCCGACAGAAGAGGAGTGTGCGTCCACCTTTTTTTTTTTGTCTCTCTGCCATTTTGCTCCATATCTTTTACCTAACTCGGCCCTCTCCCCCTTTCCTAGTCTCACCGTTTCAACCTCTGACAGACGAGGAACATGCACACGCACTCGAGGAGCAGGGCGTCGATGCCCTCAGCAGTGGTGCCACTGCTAGCGACAGGTCGATTGAAGGTGCCTCTCACGCATGGGCGACTAGATGTGTACACACTGGTTGTGTTCCTTGTGAAGGAGATTTGAAGGTGACATCGATCCATTGTTCCTATTCACTTTGCTTCTGGTGCTAATGAGAAGGGTATGTGATGCTTGCACAGGGACTACCACCACCACCACCACCACCACCACCACAATGCAATGACAATAACAACGAGGATAGTGCAATGATGACCATTTCAGTGGGGGGGTGTGGAGTGAGGCCATCCTGTTGTTATATATAGCACATTATGTCTGGTAGTGTACTTGTTATGAGATTGATCACTTATGGAATTATAAAATTTGCACTTGCAGCTGCTCTTGGAGCTTATCTTTGAGGCTCTTAATGGTCTTTGGCAAGAGAATGAACCTCCTTGCATAAGAGCTTCTCTTACAGCTCTTAATGGCCTTTTGCAAGAGAATGAACCTCCTTATTAAGAGATCAAACCTCCTTGCATAAGAGCTTCTCTTACAGTTCTTAATGGTCTTTGGCAAGAGAACAAACCTCCTTATTAAGAGATCGAACCTCCTTGCATAAGAGCTTCTCTAACAGCTCTTATTGCTCTTGTGCAAGAGCTCTAAGAGTGTTTAAGAGAATCTGTGTTTTCCTGATGACTATGACAGCACAACAACACCACCGCGAGCAACTGCTCGCTGTGGATCCCTACTAGACAACACCCATGCCTGCAAGCAACTGCTTGCGGGGTGGGATCTCTTCTGTGTCACCGGGAACAGGGGGCGCCACTGCCGCTCCCTGGCCCGCTTCGACTGTTATGACCGACCCACGACGACACTGCCGCGAGCAACTGCTCGCGGGGTGGATCCCTAGGAAAGCGTGCTACTGCCTCTGACCCCACCTCCCCTGCAGCCCCTGTGAGCTAGACAGCAAGCTATCGCTTGCTGCTATGCAGCAGGGGCTTCCTTTGGTGGGGAAGGGGTAGAACCAGCGCGAAGGGAACACAGATAACTGTTGCAATGACAGCGAGGGTGAGTATGATGGTGACAGACAGCGAGCACAACTGCAAGCACAAGGATGCAACAGATGGTGAGGGCGAGGGCAAGGATGCTGACCGACAGTGAGCACGACCGCGAGCACAAGGATGCGACAGACAGTGAGTGTGACCACGAGGATGTGACAGGCAGCGTGCGTGAGTGCGAGGATGCCGACCGACAGCGAGCATGACCACAAGCATGAGGGTGTGACAGACAGCAAGCGTGAGCACGAGGATGCCGACCGACAGTGAGCATGACTGCGAGAACGAGGATGCAACAGGCAGTGAGCACGACCACGACCACAAGGATGCGACAGGCAGCGAGCGCGAGCGCGAGGATACTGACCGACAGCGAGCACGACCACAACCACGAGGATGCGACAGACAGCGAGCGTGAGCACGAGGATGGTGACCAACAGCAAGCACAACTGCGAGGGCTAGGGCGATGGAGTGAGGGCAATGCTAAAAAATTGCTGATGTAGTAGATAATCTGGTTTATTCGTGATAGTGATGTATCATATTCCACAGTTTGCCAACCTAGATCTAGACAATACCATTTGTTTTTCCTGTACTCTTTCACTTGCATGACTTTTCAACTTGTCAAGCAAAAATGACGAAGTACTTGTGAAGAAAATATACCTGGCTTGTCAGCATGTTGTTTTACAAACTTTTACAAACTTTTATGCACTTTTATGGCTTGTACGAGCTTGTACGAGCTCGTACAAGCCATAAAAGTATTTTGTAGGTTTCCTGATGACACAGCGCGCGGGCGCGCTCCTGGCGTCACCCGAACGTGGCCCTTCATCTGCTGAAATCCATCAGGAGTAGCAGCAGGAAGACTGCAGCAGCGGCAATTGTAAAGCAAGGAGGCCATGAGGGACTAGTTAGTATGCACAGCGGATAAGGCAAGTGAGGAACTACTTCAAAAGGCCGCAGCGAACCGTCCGTTACCTCACGGGATTTGGGTATCGCTGGCACTGTTCTTTCAGTAGTACTGTAGCTGTGGATGGTTGCCGTGATGCTTACTGTAATGACATACTACAGTACACTTGCCCGCATACGGTTTGAGCGACCAAATATTTATATGTGTATGACTAGATAGACCGGTGACCGTCTCTCGGCGAGTCCTAACAAGGAACTCGTGGTTTACCACATTATCCATGAGATCTGCATGAGAGCCGGTCGAGGCTAATGACTAGAACACGCGCCTGACTATCCCAAATAAGGCTAGACGCTCAGTTACTCTACAGGATAATTACTGTACAGTAATAGCCTAATAGGAAATCCTAATAAACCCCCCACCCTTGAAGACTGTAGAGTCCAAATGCCGTTTGGACCCCCTTGGACGTTCATATAAAAGCGACTCACTTCTAGTGCTGGCACAGCAGCGACTTTTGTACCCAACTTCATCGTACAAGTATGGCCGAGGAGTCCACACTGGGGCTGTCGTTCCTCGCGGGGACCGTGACCCTCATCATCTTCTCTCTATTCATCTCTTCGTACAGAAGTATGGACCCCTTGGTCAGTTCTCTTTTACCGCCTTATCGTTCCCTTCCAGTGCTAATGGGTAGGGTGGTCCAGCTCAATGCCATCCCTACTATAGGGTTTTCTGATCCTATCCTCTCATACTTATCCGCTTTCCATTACCTCTTCAATGGCCTTTCCATACTCAAAGAGGGATATGAAAAGGCAATTGCAGCTAAATAATCGATCGACATTTACTGCACGTGCTGAGGCGGCGTACCATTTTCAGACAAAACCGGGGATATTCAAGATTGCCACTTTCAAGCGATGGATGGTGTTTCCAACCGGCGCTCAACTGATTGAAGACGTCAAGAAGGCTCCAGATGATGTCCTGTCCATTAGCGAACCACTAAAGGAGGTACGGCATATACCTTGTACAGAGGTCTGATTCGTACTAATAAATCATAATCATCCCAGCTCTTTCAGACGGAATACACATTTAACCTCCTGAACAAAGAGGACACTTATCACAGGGATGTGATTCGTACTAAATTGACACGGAACAATGCGAATACATTTAATCAAGTCAGTGATGAGCTTTCCGCGGCTTTGGGGGAGTTTATCCCAACAACTAGTGATGGTAAGTGACCCTCATTCACAAAAGACGGGTCAGTTGCTTATACTGAATACAGACTCGGAGTGGGTCAAGGCATCTATCATTCCAACAGTGGAACGGATAATCTGTCGCATTTCGAGTCGTATATTTGTGGGCGCCCCTCTATGTACGCGATTAGTCTTTACTTTGATTGTTTGATCAACATATGCTGATGTCCTACAGGCCGGAATCGTGACTACCAGACACTGGTTTTGAGCTTTACGGGAAATGTTATGAAGTCAGCCAGAATCATCGACATCTTTCCAAAACCTTTGAAACCGTTCGTTTTAGTGTATTTCTATACGTCATGAGGGCTAATGTTTCACGGTGGCATAAAATCCAGGATAGCCGCCCGAATTTTCTGCAACTCTCCATCCCGTATTCGACAAACAATGGAGTTAATCAGACCTCTGATCGAAGAGCGCTTAGCCAAAATGGAAGAGCTTGGAGATACGTGGAATGATGCACCGGTTTGTCAGCTCGCTTTGTTCGATATACTCTTCTCTCATTCTATGTTTTGTGGGGAGTACAGAATGACATGCTAATGTGGCTCATGAGCGAAGCCAAGGGCGTGGAGCGATCAGTTGAGGGTTTGGCCTGGCGAATGCTCATTGTAAACTTTGCGTCTATCCATACGACTTCGCTTGTAAGAAACATTACGTCCTTGTCTGTTGCTCTAATGATTATTTATGGCGCAGACGTTTACGCAAGTCTTGTATCGCCTTCTCGAATATCCGGAATATATTGAGCCTCTCCGGCAAGAGATCGAGGCCGTGGTGGCAGAGGAAGGCTGGACGAAAGCCGGGATGGACAAAATGCATAAGGTTGACAGTTTCTTGCGCGAGAACCAACGACTGCGTGGTCTGGGCATCAGTCCGTCAGCTCCTTCCATTTTGCATCTAAATCATTGATTCCCGTTTGTTATTAATAAGTGACGACGCAACGTCTCGCATTACGTCCCTTCACATTTTCGAATGGCGTGACCATCCCTACTGGTACGCTCGTGGGGCTTCCGGCCGGTCCCATCCACAGAGACGGGGAAATATATCCGGACCCTGAAGAATTCGATGGGTTTCGCTTCTCAAAGCTCCTTGAAAAGGAGGGAAATAACGCTACGGTGACGAGCAACCGAGCAGTATCTACCTCCCCTGAACAGCTGACTTTTGGGCTTGGACGACACGCGTGGTGCGTACCTTATCTAGATTCGGCTCCCCCCTTCTCTGACGTAGACATGATCCGATTAAAGCCCTGGACGCTTCTTTGCGACAAACGAAATCAAGGCGTTGCTCGCACGTATCATCTTAGACTATGACGTCAAATTTGAGGAGGGTAAAGGAGCGCCTCGTGATTTTTGCTTCGGCTCGTTTCGCCGTCCCAGGAATGCAACACTGTTGTTCAAGAAACGCCAGAAGTAGGATTAGGATGTTTTTGATATCTTGCTTGTACAGTACTCGATATTCTTCACTACCAGACTGTTGTCGGTGCGGAGACGACTTCTTTCCTGTAGTTTGGAGGTTGGGCGTTGAACGTTGAGCGTTGAGTGGCCGCGCTCAGAAGAGTCGATGTTTTTAATATGTAACATAAATTGGTCAATACACTACTACGGGTCAGAACCGAGCGTAGCATACAGGACTAAAACAGGAACGTGTATAAGCTTTTAAGGGAAATAGAAAGTAGACATGGTAGTCCCTAATGAGGGTGTGCCCAGGGGCAGCGCCGCCCCCATGGAGAGGCACAAGGGGAGGGTTGGCCATAGATGAAGTGTCAATGATGCGCTACATGTTGTAAGGAAACAGGAAGAGGATTGACTTCGGCAGAACTGGAGTGAGATGACGTAGCGATGGGGAAAGCACTTCTCGATGCATCAAGGATACCACCAGATGAACCTTCTGCGCGGTGTGAGCTGGTATGGGCAACATTCAGTGTGGGCAAATGAGCGGCGTGATGAGATGTGGTGGGGGGAGTGGGGTGGGGAGCAGCGGGAGCGTGGAAGGAATCTCCTGTTGCCCTGACTTCATTGATTTCGGGATGATGACTTGGGAGGTTGCACTGAGGATAAGAAGATGCCCTGCGTAGAATGCTGTCCTCATCGGCGGTGGAAGCAGTGAACGCTGTCGGGGCGGCGTCGGTGCCATGGTGTAAAGCGAGATAAAGGTGGCGAAAGCCGATAAGAGTATTGATAGCAAGGCCGTCCCCGCTTATCGATGCTTCATTCACAAGCTCGTTCCACAGGGCACAAAAGTCGTGCTGCAGTTCAACAGAGGTCCTTCGTATGTCAAATTTAGAAAGTGATCGCGTGAATTGTGATATCACGCGACCCTGGAGCCTGTTCAAATCGGCTGGGAACATACGGCCACGGAGAATGATGCGGTGGGTCTTGCGGAACTGGCGAGTTACGTGAACCAAATTGGCAAGTAACACGCTTTCGTGTTCGGGGTAGTAAGCACGAAGTTCATCTTCTGATTTGCCTAATTGGTTCGCAGCCAGCGCAATCCAACGACGGCGGTCGCCTTTCTGCGGGTTTGCAATGATACAGCCAACAATGCTTTGTGCACACAAATAAGTCTCCTTGCTAACCGCACTGCCCGGGGTTATCAGGAAATGTGCAGCTTCCGTGGATTCCAGCGCGGCACGCCCGTCGCCATTGAAAACACCATCCAGAATCTTCCAGATTGCATGTAGAAGGCGTGCCGCATCGGCGACCTTCACGCAGACGACGAGCCGTCGTAATTTGTCCGACTCTGAGACGAGATTAGAAGACCAGGTACGGTGCAAGAATGCAACCAAAGTAGATGAAAGCTCCGCGTCGCCCAACCTTTCGAGAATCCGTTGGGGTTGCTGGACAATTGTCGAGCTACGAAAGCCGAGGATGCATTGAAAGAACCATTGCAAGTCGTGGTCCTCGATGAGGGTGTCGAAAGTCCACTTCAAGATACGGTCGTCGATCTTCGGCGCGTGGTCCCGAATAGTTTCTTCGCTAATCTTCTCGATACGTTGAAATATCCGGTTGCGATAGTGGGAACTTAAATCATCAAGGTATTCGACCTTTTCAACGTTACAGCAACAAGCGCAGCAGAAAAGCACGGAGACCAGATATGATATGCTGGAATAAAGGGACCAGGTCAACGAAGAGAGTGGCGAATAGAATGGGCTCTCGAGCCAGAAAATTGGCATCAATGTGATGAGCACGTATATCGCCACAGAGACCGCGACCCACCAGGCTACGGCGCGGAAGACAGTATGATTGATATTGAAGAGATATACGAGGACGCCGGCAAAGAAGAGGAACAGGGAGAGTTGTATCAGGATGGGTAATGCATCGGCCGCCCTGGAAAGGTGGAACTTGTCAACGCCGTGAGCAAAGAATGCACGGATTCGCGCTCGATCATGTGGGGTAGACCGTGGTGGCTGAGTGATCCTGAGGTACCGCCGGGCCCACTGTTGAAGAAGTGTCGCCAACATAGCGCATGTAAGGCTAATGGCCAGGCTCAAGAACCAAAGAAGGTTCCCCCAGACGGCGTATGCAGGCGGGGAGAAGGGTACTGGGTGAGCTGGAGTGGAGGGAATAGATGTGGGAGATGTGTTGGAGGCAACGAGTATTTGAAGCTCGTACATCTTCTGGAGATAGAAAGCCGATGTATCCTGAGAGCTTGGCCTGAGGTCCGAGATGGTCACGGAAACCAAAGCGGCAACTGCGGCAGAGAACAAACCACTCTATAACTTTTGAGTTGAAATGTGACGTAGTACGGAAAGTAAAACTCACGAAAAACAGGATCCCCTCGGCATCTTTCTGCCAGCGTTCGGCTGTCTTATTGTCTTCTTCCTCTGCCATCTTCAGATACATCTGGAAGAGAGGGCCAGAGCTATCGGCAAATTCTGGCTGTGGTTCCTGATCCTGAACCCTTTGAAGATAAGGAGGGGGATCTAGTGGCAGAATTGTCGGTGGTGAAGGTAAACCAGCAATGCAAATTACATACCAGGTTCATTCCGGGAAAAGTCGATGGGAAAAGACATTGACTCGGAAGAGGGTTGTTTTATGGGGGGGTAACAAGAGCCTGGGGTTGATACTAGTAGGATCTCAGTAGAAATTGGTTATAAAGCGCATTGCAAATGCACCCGGACTTGACTTTCTGTACAGTCATCGAGAGGTCCATCGCGCATCATGATGGGAAAGGCCGCGTGTGAATTTGTGTACGTACAATCTCTACACTCCGCGCGCTCCCTTGGCTGTGACCAATTAGTGTGCGCCTCATGGAAGTGGATCAGATACTAATATACCCCTATACCCCTCCTTGGGCGCCATGAGGTGGAGCGCAATGCCGTTTGAATCAATCGAAGACCCACTTCAATCCCAGTGGTCTCGACTAGGACTTGGCTTATCGATCCACCGTTGGTGGCGTAATGTGGACCTGCCAGCAAATAGGGACCACGTAGTATTATTTATTATTATTTATATGCCGTTTCTATGTATGCCGGGATGGTAGTACCTGCATAAAGCTAGCAGGTGGTGAAGGACAGCTTCAAGGCTTCAGAGCTTCAGAGCCCACTGGCATTACTTATTGTCTACATCCCTTAGACACCAGGAAAGCCAACAATGTTCTGCTCCCGATTTTTCTCAAATCTGGAAGAACAAAGCAATATGGTTGGCTGACAGGCTTGTTTTGGCAAGTTAGTTTCCTTTTTCCTCTTCTACAGGCAGACTCAACGACGTCTTAGCACGTCTACAACAATGCTTGGCCTCTACAAGAAATTAGAGTGTAATCTATAAAGACGATCACGACAGAAAACTCGGAATGCAACATACTTCGGCCATGTGGAGACTAAGCTGGATTGTCCGATGCACCCAACTGGACAGTATCATCTGAATTGAATCCCCAAGCCCTGGGTATCGTCATGCGCGCCGTGTAGTACAGTGCCTGTAACGATAGGATCTAAGACAAAGGGTGATCGTGGAGAGGCAGGGGAAGGGACAAAATTAGAGGCGGGAGAAGATGATTCGAGTGTATTGTAAAGTGCGATATCAACCGACGGTGTCTTTCCAGCATCCGCAGAAGGTGCGCTTCCAGGGATTAGTTAAAGGGTAAACTGGTCTCTGGACGAGGAATCGGCAATGTTGCCTGGTGTTGCGATGATGGGTGAAGCGAAGTCCTGAGGATCACCAGAAACGATGTGGCTTTCGAGAAGCTCGGGAGCGCAGTGGGGCAGCACAGTGACTTGGGTGATGGGCTGCATCGCGCTAGGAGGGTCGTCACGATCAGCAGTTAAATAACTAAGAACGGGGAAGAGTGAGGGAGTAGTGATGGCAAGACCAGGGTTAGGGCGCGAAATAGGGGAGAGGTGGTGTTGTGATGTGAGTTCTCGTCGAGTGCCGCGTTTATACGGTAAATCGAGTCTGAGGATGGC
Organism: Lactifluus piperatus; assembly: GCA_003315875.1. Classification (NCBI taxonomy): domain Eukaryota; kingdom Fungi; phylum Basidiomycota; class Agaricomycetes; order Russulales; family Russulaceae; genus Lactifluus; species Lactifluus piperatus. The sequence goes on along the minus strand of QFDX01000677.1, from coordinate 16,636 downwards.
CAGAAGGATTAACGTCGGACGCGGGCGGTGAAGTCGATGGATCATCGCTGTCATGAGTAAGGGCGTTGTAGAGTTCTCGCAGCTTGGCGCGGATATCCCAGATAACTTTGTTGCTCGGTGCTTCTGGATTATCGATTTCATCCCACAAGGCAAGGAAGTCGTGCTGAAGTCCAGGAAGCGTATTTCGTATATCCAATTGGGAAACCAATGGAAGCATATAGGTTACTGGGTCGGCCATTTCCTGATTCAGTTTATCCCCTGAGGCATAGGAAATGATCTGCCGAGTGATGTGGATCAAGTTGGCAAGAAGCACATTATCATCCCCACGTTCGAGGTAGCCTTGGATCACATCCTTCGACTTGCCTATTTGATCCGCAGTGAGTGCAATCCAACGCTCATCGCGTTCTTGCACGTTTGAAATGATAGCAGCAACAACGCATTGTGCACACAAACCAATTGTCCCCTGGCCGTTACTCTCCCGGCTCCTCAGGGATCGACCAATTTCAATGGATCCTAGGACTTCATATACATCCCAGGGGAATACGTCGGTTATGATATCCCATACTAATGGTGGGAGGCGTACGGCATCAGCGATCTTCACCCCGACGACGAATTGCTGCTTTCTGTCCAAATGGGAGGTATCGTTGAACCAAGTACGTTGCAGGAATTGCCTAAGGGGTGATGGCTTGCCTTCCTTGTCCAGATTAGTGACGCGGCGTACATATCCGTCGGCTACTAATGATTGGCAGAAGCCAGGCATGTACTCCAGGAGTCGCACTCGATCAGATGCTTTGACCAAAGCTTTGCTTAACCAGTTCATGATGCGCTCGTCCATCTCCACCGAACATCCCTGGACAACTTTCTCAACCCTCTTCTCCATATCCCACCCTAGCTTCGTCATTGACGTAATCGGCGTGTAGAATGGGCTGTCCATCCGCATAATAGGCATAATCGAGATCGCTAAATATGTCACCCCCGAAAAGCCGACCCAACAAATCACGGGGACAAAGACTGAATGGTTCGCATTGAACAGATAGATGGCAAGGCCTGCAAAGAAAAGGAAAAGAGAAAGGTGTATCATCAATGGTAACATTTCAGCCACCCGAGAGAGCCCCGAATTTTGCACGCCGTCGGCAAGGAACGCCCGGATCCGCGCTCGTTCGTGTGGACCGTGTCGTGACAGTCGAGTGTTCCTGAGGTAAAGACGTGCCCATTGTTGCAGCAATGTTGCCACCATAGCACAGGTAAGACTAATGCACAAGCTCAAGCTCCAGAGTGAGTTCACCCAGATGACATATTTCGGCGCAGAAAAGGGAGGAGGTTGAGCCGGTGTGGAAGGGAGAGATGCATTCGAGCCTGCGAGAAATTGACCCTTATAGATATTCTCAAGGTAGAAGTTGGACGTTTCCTGCGGGCTCTGCTTGAGGTCGAGGATTGTCACTGCAAGTAATGGCGCAATGACAGCAGAGAATAAACCGGTCTGTAGTATTGACCTGATTTGTGAAGCAGTATGGATAATGGAAAATTGAGGTGCGCACGAAAATAACGATCGACTCGGCATTTTTTGGCCATAGTTCAGCCAACTTATTGTCCTCTTCTTCAATCCTCTCCAAATACAAAGAGAACAGAGGCCACGAGCTATCAGATGATTCCTTATCTTTCCTCCCTTGACGTTGGTTGGATAAAGGGTCATGTACGTGGGTGGTGAAATTGTGCAGATAAAGGTTGATCAAAGGAGTATCATACCTTGGTTGTTCGCTTGCCCATGACCAGGTACGTTGAAGACCAGGTGTTCAGTTTCAGCCATTGGAATAACGTGTGTTATAGAGAGTTATATCATAGAGCGATAAGAAATGTCTTAATGTTCACATGTTCAAGTAACTTATTAATAGTTCCCACCCTATCGGTCTGCCTAACTCGGAGCTCGTCTGTCTGTTTCATCAGTGGAAATGTACAATTAAACAGTTTGTTCAAAAACATGCAACGAATAGATAGACTTGCCAGTGATACAAACAATAGTAAAAGTTAAAAAAAAAAGGCACAGCGTCCTTTCGAATCTAAACAAGTCCACGCAAGACTCGGATGGCATTGGTTCTCCCAAAGACCCTTATAGCTTCCCGAGCGCCCGCAGTTGCTGCCGCAACGTCCCATTCTCCGTCTGCACCATATTGATCTCCTCCAGCAGAACAAGCTGCTGAGCCTTCTCCCGCTCAGAGGCAACATTGACCGCTCTTAGTTCTTCCTGTACAGCTGCAGCATCCTGCGCAAGCTGAAGCGCCCGTGCGGATAGCGCCGCATTTGCTTCTGTCAGTTGCCGCGCCGTCTCGGTCTGCTCCGCTGCGCGTTCCTCCGCAGCGAGCTTTTCAGCAGATAATAGTTCGACTTGTTCCTGCCTACACAATAACATAAATCAAAAAAACTTTCAAAAGGAAAGAATAAGGAAAAATAGAACGTACAAACCATTCGCCTGCTCGAGATGCTCCTCGAGCGTGCGTACTTGCCGCTGATACGTCTCGAGTGCCGCATTGCTCTCCTGAGCGAGCTTTTGCGCGCGTTCCGCATTCTTCTTCAGCAAGTCATGAGCCTGCGCGAAACGGATTAGACGCTCAATAAGCGCCCGATCGTCTGCAATAAGCGCCTGCACCCGCATCGCGAACGCCTCCACACTGAACCCGGAAACAGTCGCGGCGACTCCACCATCATCATCTACTGATGAGCGCGGCGAGCTGCCCGGGGCCATGCCACCAGGCGAGTACAGGCTTTTCAGCGTGCGCACGTCCATATCACTGATCGACACTACGCTCGGACCAGGGCTACCAGCTCCCGCACGTAGATTGGGTGATGTGCGACCATTGGCGCCAGGCCGAAAGGGGCGCGCCGCACTAGTCAACCGTGCGGCGCGTGCTTCGGGGGATGGAAGAGTAACCCAAAGTGGCTGTAAAATAGCTACGAAGGCTGCAGCGTCTTTGGCGAAGGAGATGGGCGAGAATGGCCTAGGCTCCGCATGATGCACTGGAGGGGGGTTGCGCTGTAAAAAGTCGTCTTCTTTTAATACCTGCAATCCAGAGTCTATTTGGTAAAGTAAGGAAGTCACGCACCACAGAGCGGTCTTGTAACTCCTGCACCTCCGCCTTTGCCGCCTCCAGCTCCCGCATCATCACGTTCCGCTTTTCTGCTTCCGCTGCAAGCAAGTTTTCAGACACGCTCGCGTTGTGCTTCTCGAGGTACCGCCCCAAGGCATCAACTAATACGGGCAGCCCAGAATCACGTGAGAAGAGAGGGATGTCATAGCGGTGGACGAGGCCACGAAGCCCATCTGCAGCATCCGCGATTTGGTCCTTCGCCCGCAAGATGAGCTCCTCTCGTTCCTGCTCCCACTGCTCCCGTTCGCTGTCTAATGTCTCCGAAACCCGCTCCAAACGTGCATGCTCCTGCTCAAAGCGTGCACGCTCTGACGTCCATGACGCCTTTTCTGCGACCCAGGTTGCCGCGGCTGCCTCTGCCTCTGTCCGTGCCCTACCTTCTGCGTCAGATAACTCGCGCTCCAATGTCCGTATACGATCCTCCAGTTGTCCAACATCATCCTTTTCTCGTGCAGAGGACTCGAGCTCCTGCTCAAGAAACGCCATGCGTCTCTCTAATTGGGCGACGAGTTCGCGCTCCCGTTGGAGGGCAATCCTTTCCTGCGACAGCTCGGCCGCAGCTGCACTCTGTGCATCGGCAAGCTCTTCTGCGGCGGCGGCACGGGCGTCCTCAAGGTCGGCCGCAGCAGCCAGCCGCGCTTCCTCCAACTGGGCCTCCTGCTCCTGTACCCGCGCTTCCACCGCAGCGAGCTTCATTTCAAGCTCGTTGAGCTCTGCGCGGCTCGCACGGCTACTTCCAGGTGTCGATCCACGCAGTTGTTTCCCTGGAACGACTGCGCCCTCATGACCGGCGAAAAGGTGCGCACCGTCAAACTTCTGGGCCAAACTGTTTGTACTCGATAGCGGCGGAATGCGCAGTCGATCAGTGTCGGGGGTAGAAGAGTCACTGCCCTCCTGCGCACGCTCCGCTTCGGCGAGGGCCATGCCGAGCACACCGGCGCGGTGCTCGAGAAGGCGCCGGTCGATGTTCGCTGCGCGCTCTTGGACGCGCCACAGTTCCGATTGTGCCGTGTCTACTTTACGCTCGGCAATGTCAAGTGCATTACTGGATTGTCGCGATATGCGTGATGAGGAGGTAGAAGAGGACGAGTTCAGTCGGGCGAGGGTCTGGGCCGCATCACGGATTTTGGTCTCTGTGGCAAGTTTTCTTTGGAGGGCGCCAACGCGAGATGACAGGACTGTGTGTTCCTACAGCAGAGGAGAGAGAGAGTAGGTTAGTTCAGGGTTGCAAAACGGTGATCGGGACAACACCAATGGCTAAGCGAGACGGCGCTCCTCAACCACCCAACCTCCCGTCCCCCACTGACATAATTTGATATGCAAGACAGCACACACCTTTTTGAGCTCCTCGACTTCCTCCGCACTCAGAATGTCGTAACCCCGACTGTCCACCATCGCCTCGGACGATAATAAACTGAGTAATAAGGCATCGCGCGTGTTGACCGGTTGTACACCATTAGCTGGCAGATCCGGCGGCGGCGGCGGAGGAGGGGACGGCTCCTCCCATTCAAGTGGCAGTGCCTTTCGACGTGGTGGTGGAGGGGGCGTCGTTGTCGTTGGCGAGGAACCGGTCGATGAAGGACCGGAAACGGGTGGTGGTGGTTTGCGGTCTTTGCGAATGAAGAGGGCCTTGGTATTGCTAGGGGGTGGTGGTGGCGGGTCCCTGGTGGGACTGGGAGAGCGCGAGGAATTGCTGGCATGGTCCTTGATGATCGGTATAGAGGTAGCGTTACCAAGGAAGCGACGCACGCCATACATCATGAGCGACGTATACGGGCGCTGCCCTGGCTGTTTACGAAAAGTGTATTGAATGTAAAGGGTATACCACAAAAAAAAGAAAAAGAAAAAGAGTCCGTTTGTCCGTAAAATAAGTAGCGACTTGCGAATGAGCGGGGTAAGAAAGGCAACAGATAAATTAACAAGTTGTGATTTGCACAGCGTCCTTTTTTGGCATTAGCATCACATCAAAGTACGTACGTACACATCTATCTACTCTAATCCTGGCCCATAAACCTTTATGCACCGTTCCTCGAATGCCTGGACCATCATCGTGGACACCTTTCCAAAAAACGCTCCAGAAACGACAGCGTGGATAGGATTCGCAAACGCAAACGAGAGCTCGAGCGAAACAAGTGTCGGGCCCGCCTCGCCCGTAGCCATCATGCCCGTCCTTGCCAATAGCGGAAGTGTTGAAGGAGCACTATTCGGGTGCGGGGACCGAGGAGATGCAGGCTGAAAACGCCACGTCGTCTCGAGTGTCTTGAACAGAGGCGTCGAGGACACTGCGACGGCCTACTCGCCCACCACCCGAACCGAAATAACAGTAAAAAGCAAAATATTAAGGGGAAAAGCCCCCCGTTCTCTTTCTTTTTCAAAAAAAAAACAAAGCAAAAAAGAGGGGACATACTCGGACAGAGTCGTATGGCACACACGTTACGCGGCTCGTGTAGCGCTCTGTGAACGCGAGAAAGGCGACCGTCAGTTCAGCTTCCATCTGCTGTGCGTTCGGCGTGGCGGGAGTAGGTGCGGGCTTGAGCGGGCTTAGAACGCGCGAATGTGTGCAGAAAGGGACGAAGGACGCATACGAGTTGACTTGAGAGACGACCGCATACAGCTGCCGGCGCGTGTACCTAGACATAGACACGTGGACCATCAGTATCGGAGGGGTTCACCGACTACCATATGAGAATGTTAAACGCACGGAAGGATCTTTCGCTCGTGGTAGGTCTGTGGTTCGGCATTCTCGGGAAACGATGGAGAGAACGGACCCAAATCAGGCAATTTAAATAAGTACCTGCGTTGTTGAGGATGAGCGTGACTGGGTATACGCCAAGTATTACGGCTACGGCTTCGAACTGAAGCGGTTGAAGCCGCAAAAGCAATGGACATGAAAGGTAAAGTGAAGTGAACAAGAGAGGCACATCGTCATCACGTGGTATTATAATAAACAAGTCGTCCCTTCTTTTTGGCGCCTTTCACTGGTAGCGTTGCTCGTCGGGCGCCGCCGGCGGGAGAATATAAAAATTACTTGTCAACAAATTCAAACCGCGCAATCGACTTCAATAACAGCGAGCCTGGCGCGCTCATCTTATAGGTGTCCATTGTCGCAGGGGCAGGGGGGAGGCAATCTCATGGATGACAGTTGCTACGTTCACCTGTGCCGATCGTCTCTCACAGGCGGCCTTGGCGCACGTATTTATTACCCCACAACGTCCCATGTTTCGCGATGCCGTGAGAATCGCAGAACTCAAAAACGCCACATAATGTTGTTGGGGGGAGACAAAAAAAAACAAGGAGAAGCATAATTTCCATTGCAATGCGAGTACATCGAGCTAAGATGGGTACGGGCACAGAACCAGCCATCGCACGCATCTCTATGTCAAACCAAGGATATTCAGTATACAGTCGACCAGATAGGCAAGCAACATGGCCAACGTACCACTAGGGAGTCCATCAAGGCCTCCCAAGCCGAGAGCTCATCTGCGGATGCCCGCATTCCACTTCTTGACAAGACCGGTAGATGAGCTCGAAAAAGGTATGACCCTACACGTGGGGGAAAGAGAGTTGAGTCAAGGCCGTGATAGGTACTAAGAAATCATATCATATAATACACACCTCGCGCGAGACCGCCAGACGATCTTACAAGAAGCGGATGGAATGCGATCAATCGAAGATGATCTCGCTGCCTGAAGGAGGAGTTGGCGACAGCTAGAGGCGTCACATAGAAAGACCATTAGCTATGTCAACGAAGCGACGGATCGGCAAGGAAGAGGGCATACCGGGTGAGTGAAAAGGTGGAAAAATGTCGCGGTAGAGAATGTAAACACCTCGACCTTACAGGCCATATATACGTTTTCCCGACACCCAGATATAGGTGTAGATAGTGCGATCTCCTGGCGGAGTGTTCATTGTGTTGTTGGTGGAATATTGATGGAGATCACCGCAGATGATAGACCCTAATTGTAACTTGGAGGCACCGCCTTTGCCCAGGGCAGGCAACACCGCCGGGATCAGCCGTGCTTGTATTCTCCCCCTCTCCCGGTGCCGAAAAAATCGCCTGAAAAGACCAAAAATGGGAGGCCACGAGTCTAGAATGAGGAAGAAGAAGCAACGTTATGAACGGCCCGACATAATTTCGGCGACGTGGGTTCATGATTATGGTAAATCCAGGACATCAAGGAGATCAAAAATGACTCGCACCTTTCTCCGCTCGCTCCTTCCCTTCGTTCTGTCACACGTGTGTGCGACTCCGACGAGTACACACCCACGCAGTGGACGATAAAAACGGCTGCGCCTCCGTCGGAGTTGGTACCCTTGCCTTGTGCTTCCCTGGAATTATGGAAAATGAACTGGGGGCCCAACGCCAAAAGGATCGGTGCCACTCAATGAGGGTTACTCGGGAACGAAGACGAAACATGTAGAAAAGCACCCCGAATTCGGGGTCAGCTCCGCTTCCTGCCAGCCCAAATGTGGGGGATCACCGTGTCTACTCCTGTGAATTATCATATTAGAGCCTGTCCCAGGCGCACCAATCGTGAGATGGTGCCGCCGTGCATGAAATCATGCTCTTCTCATTGGAGGGATTAAAAACGGAATTGTGGACGGCGATCGGTGGCGGGCATGTTGGGAATATACAGCAGTGCGCTCCCTGGGGGCCAGGGTACACACAAAAGTTTTGAATTTTGCCAGGGTCCAGGGTAACGGAGGGTATATCGTTTCCATAAATTTCTTCGGGAAGGCAGGCTTATCGTAAGGAGGAAGCCTGGACCAGACAGGAAAAGAGGGGTGATAGGTGTGGTTGTAGTTACCGTGACCATGTATGGCAGGAAGCCACCGTCATCATCCAGTCGGTCCTTGCTGAGATTCGTTGACCTTCCCACGAGCAGTACATCAGAAAATCTTTCTGCAGCCGTGAACGGTCTGACACACCTCCAACAGTGTGCGCGCTGATGTAGCGGCAGTTTGTTACAGGCTATGCCAATATCAGCATAGCTTGTACCCCCACAACGTGTGCGACGTCCGGCAGACATCGTGCGTCTGATGAGCCCCCAGTACTGAAATTCCAAGAACAATATTTCGACGTGCTAGTCGGACAAAGGCCAATTTACCAGGAACAGAACTGACAATATCTAGTTTCTTTGTTTTCGCGGAGGCCCCTGGAAGGAAAAAAATTATTCGTTAAAATCGTTGCTCCACATCAGATATGCATCAGGCGGGCCCCGGAAGCGGAGGCGTAAAAAACAAATACACCGTGGAAGAGCAGTTAGGTGGCGTTTGCCCCAGATATGGCGTCGATTGTATTGACAATACACCATGCCGAAAAGCTCGGGCAGCTGTCTTTCGGAGCCACGTACACCAGGGACGAAAGGAGATGAGGGTGATTGCTTGTGCTAGGCGGTGCTTGTTGACCACCCATCTCATTTGGCAGTTGACGCTTCTCCTCGAACCCTGTTGTTGTAGGCGAAGCACCAAATTCATAAGCATATCTGAAACTCTGATTCCCGATGGATTGCCCAAAATGAGGCCCGCGGCCAAGTAAGTGTTTGACCACGGCAGTACCGGTCCGCATGACGGCGATTGGCACCATTCCTAACCACTCCAAGCTCAACGCACGTCCAACAGCAAATTTCCAAGCCCGAAAAGAGTACGCACTATAGCTTTATATGTTCCGCCAAGGTTCCGTACAGCCCCCGCTATACCAACCGTAGCCCGTGCCGCCGCCGCCACTCGAAAAAGGCAGAATGCGGAGTAACGCCCTCGAGTTGGACAATTTCTCCGAGGCCCCGAACCTCCCCACTACAGTGGCTGCCTACGTCTTCGTTTTTACGCGGCCTCTCCCGGATGGTACAAGGCTGCTCCGCTGCTGCTTTGATGCGAAGGGTAAACATGAGGCCGTTGTCCGTACTTTCCGCATTTGTTCGACTCTCTCGCACTCTTTCACGACACGTGATCATGACCATTGAAGACGTCATGTCAATGTACTTTGTGCCTAGAGTAAATCAGGCTTAGCCTTGTCACGTCTGTGTTTCATGAAAACAATTACGGGGCTGCACATCGGTAGCTTGCGGCGCGAACCCAGGTTGGACTCCTCGGAGGAATGAAGCATTACAGTAGATCAGTACAGTCGATCAAGTCAAGTTTGCGTCTCGGGCAATTTTTTTTTCAAACACCGACACCCATTGATGTATCGGTGTCATCAGGACCGGAGGCCAATCAATCCAATCCAATCGGAAACCAAGAAAACACCCGAGGACGCGACTCGCGCGTAATGTATATCCCCAATCACGTGACTGGACCACCTTCCCCTTTGTGATGTACAAAATAGTTGACCATCAGACGTATAGCGTACGCAATTACTTCCGCACGTTATAGATACATAATACGAGATTGGTACAATAGAACTACGCGTTTTCATTTCATGCATGCCTCAGTTCCCGTCAGCCGGAAACGTAACGCTGCCCCAGGGGCCCTCCTGTACCTCGCCCCAACTGTTGTCCTCCTCGACTATCTCGCGACCCTCGGGGCAATCTCTGGCGATCTAGGGCCGCAGGATAAAGTCGTGTTGTTAATAGCCGAGAATACACAACGGAAGAACGAGCGGGGGAGCGCAACGCACATGTCCATCTTTTTTACACTTGTAGCACGTCTTTACGGGGGCCTTTGGGCCATGCCTGTCTTCCGTAACAGAATATGGTGGGGCCAGGCAATCTCTGCAGCGGATAAAGGTATTCAAGAATCAGCCCTAGCGAGTCGCGTGCGACTACACATACCGTGCCATGTGATTTGGCCCGCCACAGCGATAGCACTTGACAGGCGGGAGAGACGCCACATTTAGCCCGCGACCAGGCGGGGGCGCACGCGTCGCAAAACCACCGTCAACCGCCTCGTTAGGGCATACGCGCGCAATATGCCCAAAATGGCCACAATTCTGCCAAAAGAGAGAAAGAAAAAAAAAGGGGGGGAAACCATGAGTTTCGATTTCCTCATCCTTCAAAAGGAAACGCAACAAAGTTTTTTTGTTGCGCTCTTTGCGTACATAGCATTTTTGGTTCGAGCCTTGTAAGCGGAGCGTTGGGCATTCTGCCTGGATGTGACCGATGCCGCCGCACGAGTAGCACTGCTTGGCAGCGACGCTCCGCGGCTCGGTGCACGATGACGATTCATGTCCTGGTTTACGGCAATTGTAGCATAGCCGCTCCTGGGATGTACAGTTCTCAGCAATGTGGCCGACTGTGCGTTGCGAAGAACCGTCAGTATAGAGTATAAGAAGCGGCCAGAAAGGAGGAACTTGAACTTGGACGCACGATTTCCGCATTTAAAGCACCCCTTCCGAGAGATGTTGTACGCCATATATAAAATAACTATATACAACTATAGTCCCTCTTTTCTTCGAATTTCTGTTTTTAATCGTTGCTTCGAACGTCGACTCGTCGTGAACCTGTCAAAAATCATTGAATTACGAGAAAGATGACGGTAACGATGATAACCGGTATAAAGGGGAAAGAGGAAAAGTTGGCAACGAGCACGGACCTCTGCAGTCCTCACAACCCTCGGCCAGCTAAAACCCTATCCTACTAACGAATACCCTCCCGAATGCCACGTTTCACGGTGATGGTTGGATTAGATGATAAGGTCTGCGTGTCGAGACGGAGCGTCCCTTTGTGAGTCCCCGAGTCGCGCGCCGGCCCTGAAGCAAGCTTTCCCGCGCCCCCCGACGCCGCGGCAAGCAACAAAAGCATAGTGTCGATTGTCTATGTCTATCTATACCCATTACAATACAACGTAGAGAAATCTTCTATTATCCAGAGTGCAGCGAGGCCCTACATTCCCAGACCCATCAGCGCACTAGTCAGCCGCTCTGCTACCGCTTCGGGTTCCTGCCGCGCCATCTCAACCACGCTCAGCAGCCTTTTAATGCCGATGCTTAGGCGGTCTTCCTCTGCTCCCATGCCCGCCTCGCGTAGCATGTTCATAGCGCGGGTTCGGTCGCGCGAACTGCGGAAGAGCTCGACACCTTCCAGGACATGTTCGAGCGAATTCAGGTCCGTGATGGGTGGCACGCGTAGTTCGGCGTCAAACGAGGAGAGTCCGACATCAGTCAACATCGGGCGGAGCGAAGATGTAGCGATGACAAGGAGGCGTCGTCCCTGCGCATCAACACCGCATCAGCCGAGTGACACATAAAAGGACCCCAAGTAATCCTTGTTTCGGGAATCGCTTACCTTTGGGGGACGCTTCGCCATAAGAACCATCAGAGTTTGAAGCACCGCATTTGAGAAGCGTGGGCCCACAGGTGTCCAATCTATGCACATCACATTATCTCATAATGCCCACTTGGGAAGGCCAGCTGCGCTGCTTACCCAGGAGACGCTCGATGTTGTCCACGACCACGACGCTCATCGGGCTCTTCGAGCTGTCCGCAAACACCTTTGAGATAGCCTGGACCTTCTGGGCCTCGGAAAACCCGATCATATTCTCTGGTGTGATGAGTTTAATGAATGGAAACTCTGATGCTTGTGCGATGGTCGCAGCGAGGGCCGTCTTGCCAGTCCCAGGTGGCCCGTGAAGGAGGAGACTGACCAGGGGCGTGCGCGTTGAGGTGCGCACCTGCTCAACGAAAAGCTGGCCCGAACGCAGCAATTCCTAGGGAAACGCTATTGAGTGAAAGGTCGGACGATAAGACAGACGGGACGTACATCAACTACAGTGTCGTAGTGAATGATACCGTTCTGCACAACATGCGCGAGTTCCTCTTCCGATACACCGAACGCGGGGTGCACTTCTTCCAACGCATTTGTAAAGTCATCCGTGTTGACCCGTAGATTCTCTACATCATTCGAGATGCCGGCTATCGTGCCAACCTTGACGTGCCGATTGAACGCAAAACTAGTCGCGCTCTTGACCAGCCCACCAATCTCCGCACCAGAAAAATTCTTGGTGAGCTTCGCAAGCTCCTTGAGGTCCACACTGCTATCCATTACGCCGTTCTTGCGCATTCTTGCGGTGTGAATGTTTAGGATCTGGTATCGCCCGTGTTCATCCGGCAAGGAGATCTCCATGTGCACCTCCAGACGCCCCGGTCGCAGTAATGCCTCGTCTATCATGTCCAACCTATTCGTCATGCCAATGATGAGGATATTGTTCAGCTGGTCCACGCCATCCATTTTCGACAACACCTGGTTGACGACCGTGTCCCCTACGCCAGTGCTGCTGTTGGTCGATCCACGTTGCTTGAAGATAGCGTCCAGTTCGTCGAAAATGATTATGTGGAGCCCACTTTCATCACCCTTTTCCTTATACTGTGCATTACTTCAGTAGCAGTTGCAAAGCAAATAGCGGGATCCTGACCTCTTTCTCGGCGTCCGCGAATAGCTTTCGGATATTTTCCTCAGACTGGCCGACATACTTGTTCAGAATCTCGGGGCCATTCACGATCTTTGGCTCGCGTGCGTTGAGCATCTTTCCGATCTGCCTTGCCATAAGGGTTTTTCCGGTTCCCGGGGGACCGTGCAGGAGGATACCTTGATAAGAACGCTAAGAAAAGAAGTCCGAACGTACTCGAGGCCTACGACGCACCCTTAACGTGCTGGATACCAAGCTTCTCAACAAGTCCTGGTGGAAACACGCGCGACGCAAACGCACGTCGGAAAATTGCGCTAAACTCCTGGTCGAGGCCACCGATGCCCATGTCCTCAAACTTGAAATTTGGTGCCAGAATGGCGTTTGGTGCGGCTTTTCTCGCGCTCGACTTTATTTTAATTTTCGATGTTGGGTCCTTCAAGAATGTCACCTCGGTCTTTTCCATCACGATCCCGCTGTCGGTTCGACCTGCAACAAGAGCACCGGATCCGCCACCGGGTAAACCGCCGCGACGCTGCTCTGCGGCGAGCTCGAGGGTGGTGACGCTCTTGATGCTACACCTAAGATTCTGGCCGTGGTACTCGAATACGAGGATTTGCCCGACGGTAAAGACGAGGCCACCGAAGCCGCGGATGAAGGTTGCGGCCATCGCATCCGCAGAGAACTGTTCGGCAATGTCGAGGTTCCGCTGTAGGAAGCCGACTTCAAGTGTGAGTGTCTCCAAGAATGCGGGAGCGGATGGGTGTGGGGGTTGTGGAGACGCCATGACGGTCACCGTGTCGCCGGTAGTGGATAGGCCAATCCATTGTCGGTGCACTGCGCTTGCGCCAACTGCGCCCTGCGGGAGGCGGCCAGTGTTATCATGTCTGGCAGTGAGTGAGACTAGAGGTCATCTAACTGAGATAATGGTCGGGCCTACCGGACTGTGAGGGGGAACTCGCTCTTGACAAGCACGTGTTCACCGTCTTTAAAATCATTGGGGTGTACAATGAGACAGTTTGTGAGGGCGAGAGCATCGCTTGGGCAAGGATGGACAGCAAAACTATAGTAAAACTGAGCATACCACTCCGCTTCGGATATGAGAGTGGCTGAGTACGTACAGTCCGCCCCCTACAGAGGAAGGTGGTCCGCGCTGGTCAAAAGATCGCTTCTCGTAGCCAGAAGGATCGTCAAATCGAGGTGGTTGTGGACGTGGGGCCCTGGGTGGTAAAGACGACTGTGGATCTGGTAACCTTGAATATGGTGAAGGTGATCCGCGTGGTCCTGACGAGGGAGTAGGTGAGCCTCGATTAAAAAAGCTCATGACAGGGAGCTTTGAAGTCAAGTTGTCTATTCCAGATTATAAGTCTTTGAAAGCGCAGCCAAGTGTATGCAGTGCAGCAGCTACAGCAACAAGTGCACTGCAATGCACTGCAATGACTCCCTTGACCATAAGTGATTACATAACAAGTATGAATATTACCTAATACATATTGACATGCAGCTTAACCGGGTGAGTCTGTCAATCAGTCAGTCATTCAATGTCAAGCTTAGCACCACCACCACCACCAAGACCACCCCAGTCACCAAATACTCCAGGTGGTGGTGTTTTTGATGACTTTCCAGTTGATCGCAAGTCATGTCAGCTCCTTGGCCCGACTGCCCTTGTATGACATATTCACCTGTTCCTCATCCCTTCGCGGCAACTTACACCCCAGCAGATAGTGCAAGGGTTGATGGGTGTGCTCGTCATAGCCTCCCTAGTTTACAAACGACATCGTGAAGAGCCAATGCGTCCTTGGCGTATCTGGTCCGTCTCACTCGTAACTCTACGACTCACGTGCTCATTCGCTCCAGGTGGTTCGATGTGTCTAAGCAGGTGGTCGGTCAGATGTTCGTCCATGGGGTTAACGTGTTCATATCCGATGTGGGATCAGCGCGCTCGTCCAGAAATGCATGTGTCTTTTACTTTCTCAACATTTTAATTGATACCACTCTCGGTATGTCTCCTTCCCCTCATTCCCTCACTCATCTCGAATACGCTTTGCACCGCAGGTGTTGGCGCTATCTACCTTACGCTCCACATTCTTACTTGGTTTTTCAACGAGAGGCTCCACCTTAAAGGCTTTCAGTCTGGACAATACGGCACACCACCTTCTCTCAACTATTGGGTCCGCCAAGCTGCCGTCTACGTTGTTTCCCTCACTTCCATGAAGCTTCTTGTCGTCGCCCTCCTTGCTTCCTGGCACAGATTATTGGATATTGGTGTATGGATGCTCAGCTGGTTAGGCAACGGTAACACCGCCCAGGTTGTCTTGTGCGTACGCGTCATCGTCATCGCGTTCCCTGTGCCTTTCCCGGCGCTGGTCCTATCCACCCACCAACTAACTTCCAGTTCTGATCCATAGTACAATGGGCTTCTTCCCGATACTCATGAACGTGATCCAGTTCTGGCTCATCGATTCGATCGTCAAGGCCGGTGGCATCGCGGGCATCACGCTCCCCTCCGACTCTGTCGACTCCGCCGACCGCGAACCGCTCTTCCGCTCCTCCGTCGATCCAGCCAGTGATGGCGAAGACGATAGTGGAGACGACGACGTCGTAGTATCAACCGCAAAACGCGATATCGAGGCGCACGGACAGGCCCAGCTCCTTCGCCGTTCCAACGATTCCACACACACCTACCCACCCAGCTTGACCGGTTCACTATCGGGCCCACCCATCGTACACCGTACAAGCACAAGCACATCTCCCACGTCTATATCGCGTAGCGTGCCCTCTGCGCGGCGCCACCGCTCCCCACCCGCTCCACCTCCCCCGCATTCTCTCAGAGAGCCCGCGTATAACTCACCTGAACCACTTCTAGAAACGGACCCGGACGTGAGTGCTCGAACAAAAGTGGACTGGCAAGCGTGGGACGACGACGAAGAACGGGCCGACCACGTTGAGGAGGAAGCCGGGTAGGACAGCTGGCAAATGCGAAGAGTGAGATTAATGGTGTCTGATCTGATACATTGGGAATTAGGATATCCATCCACCTAGTCTATTCTGAGTACTTCTGCATTGAGGGGAAAGGGTTGTTACCTATAAATACATATATCGGATTGTATATTCTCATCCACATTCCATGCACTTGTAAGGTACAGCATGTGGGTTTATGTATATGACAAGTCCCCGGAAGTATCCGGTTTTGGGGTCACTAACATATGCCCTTATGACAAATTTGGGGTCCTTTATTATCTTGATGGCTATGACTCATGTGAGAACAACAATTGAATTTGAAATAACCTTTGTATAAGAACCTGGGGCTCTGCTTCCCATTTGTTCTTCCTCCTTGACTCCAAACCACCATCATACATAAGTAGAGGGAGGTTCTTTCAAGAGGTTGTTTATAATAGAGAGGTTGAAACAGAGCAATACCAACTTTGTAACAAGCAACCTGATCCTCTATATCAAACATTCTCAGGACTAATCAAGTCCCTCCCCAATACCCCAAGCTATATACCCTTAAAGGCCTTCAAAATTTCACCAATTAGTAAGAATGGGTTTATAACTTGAAGTTAAAGATGCTAACTAGTCTCTAGGGAATAGATATCATAAAGCCCAGAGGGCTTATCAACCAAATTTTACCATCACCAAAAAGCCCCAAAAATATCTCTCACCATTACCTCTACATAAAGACAAGATGGAGTCAGCAGAAGCAAGTACAGCTCTGAATGAGCCACCAATGCTCCTGCCTCTGTTACCTGTTTTGCGGAAAGGGCCAAATGGGTGGAGCGGCACAGCAGAAAATGTCAAAGTTGTTGACAATGTCATCAAGATCAAAGTCACAGATGCCAATCCCAGTTATGTACCAACTGCGGAGCAGCGTCTACTGACTATGGACGAGGAGGGCAAATTTTCGCAACACGTTCAACTTAATAGCAGCGACGACCTGTTTCAGCTATGGATGTGCAAAATCGGGCCATACCTAGGTGACTGGGGGTTAGGTAAAAGTCGTTCTGGTGCGTCGTTCATCGCTGAAACCCTTCTTGCCTTTCACACATTACTGACTTTTCATAGCGTCGCCATCATGGAAACTGCTCAAGTTCCCAGAGGGGTACACCCTCTGGTTGCACAAAACGGGTGTGAGCTCGGACCCAGCCAACCCTCGC